>WNWK01012125.1:0-30000 GCA_009830355.1 Cherax destructor
TGCCTCGTCGTTTAACACTCTACTATTCGAGGAAAGTGATATACAACGTGAGATTAGTGGATTTGACACCGATGTGGCCACTAAGGCCACAGGAGGAGAAATTTTTCCTGGGTAGAGGCATGGTTGACAAATAGGTGGCAGAGGTTTGCATAAATGGAGAGAAATCAGAATGGGGGCGCATCTCAAGCGGTGTTCCACAGGGGTCAGTTTTGGGCCCCTGTTGTTTACAATTTACATAAACGATATAGATAGGGAATAAATAGTAACATAAGTAAATTTGCTGATGACACCAAAATAGGCCATCTAATTCATTCAAATGAGGACATTAGAGCACTCCAGGATGATTTGAATAGACTGATGCAGTGGTTGGAGAAGTGGCAGATAGCAGTTTAATGTAAACAAATGCAAAGTTCTAAATGTTGGGCAGGACAATAACCATGCCACATATAAGCTGAATAATGTAGATCTTATTACTTGTGATTGCGAGAAGGATTTAGGAGTTTTGGTTAGTAGTAATCTGAAGCCAAGACAACAGTGCATAAGTGTTCTTAATAAAGCTAACAGAATCTTTGGCTTCATATCAAGAAGTATAAATAATAGAAGTCCTCAGGTTGTTCTTCAACTCTATATATCTTTGATTAGGCCTCATTTAGATTATGCTGCACAGTTCTGGTCACCATATTACAGAATGGATATAAATGCTTTTGGCATGTACATCTCATTAATAACTATATTTCTTGTCTACCATGTATCATTGTACCATGTCTCAATAAAGTATTATCATTATAAATGCACTGGAAAACGTACAAAGGAGGATGACAAAGTTGATCCCATGTATCAGAAATCTTCCTATGAGGATAGACTGAGGGCCATGAATCTGCACTCTCTAGAAAGGCGTAGAATTAAGGGGGATATGATTGAGGTGTATAAATGGAAAACAGGAATAAACAAATGGGATGTAAATAGCGTGCTGAAAATATCCAGCCAAGACAGGACTCGCAGCAATGGTTTCAAGTTGGAAAAGTTCAGATTCAGGAAGGATATAGGAAAGCACTGGTTTGGTAATAGAGTTGTGGATGAGTGGAACAAACTCCCGAGTACCGTCATAGATGCTAAGACGTTGTGTAGTTTTAAAGATAGGTTAGATAAATACATGGGTGGGTGTGGATGGGTGTGAGTCTGGACCTGACTAGCTTGTACTACCAGGTAGTTGCCTAGATAATTATATGAGTGGGTGCGGTTGGGTGTGAGTTGGTCCTGACTAGCTTGTGCTACTAGGTCAGATGCAGTGCTCCTTCCTTAAGTGAATGTAACCTGACCTGGCTGGGTCGGGGCATTGGCTTCAGCCGTTGGAGACTTGGACCTGCCTCGCATGGGCCAGTAGGCCTGCTGCAGTGTTCCTTCTTTCTTATGTTTCTTATGTAATAATCAAGGAATTAGTGAAAATATCGACGATAACCCAGATGACCCTCAGCTCATCACCTCTGGGGTGGCCACTGTGGCCACACCAGACCCTGGGCCAAGCACCTCTGGGGTAGCCAGTGTGGCCACACCAGACCCTAGGCCAAGCACTTCTGGGGTGGCCAGTGTGGCCACACAAGACCCTGGGCCAAGCACCTCTGGAGTGGCGAGTGTTACCCATAGGCAACTACGCAAGAGGAAACTATCATTTTCCCGGTGTTTTAGTGATAGTGAAAGTGATGTAAGTGATGATGAGATTGATTTTATGCCATTGGTGATTCGTCTAGTGATAGTGATGTTCATTATTCACCTGTGAAGCGTACTTTTAGGCGTCGTCTCCTACGTTCAGGCAGTGTGCCATATGCAGTCCCCAAGGGTCGTGGCAGGTCATGATCCAAAACCCCGGCCACTGATAGTGATAGTGATCATGAAGGTGAATATGCAGGGATGGAGGAAGAAGTGGTGGGTGGCACGGTGCCTGGAGCACATGCCACGGTGGGTGGACAGACAAAGGACAGCCCGGCACCCCCTCAGCCATGTGCTGCCTCCACTCCTGTCCCCCCCACCTGCTCCCCCACGCCCCATGCCACAGGTCCACCCTGCACCATGTGACCGAGAGTGGAACTGATGTGAGTGGAAGTGGCATCCTGCCAGAATGTCCCATAACAAATGAGTCTACAGAGTTAGACTTTTTCCAGTTGTACTTTGACGAGCCTATAATGAACTTGATAGTGACTCAGACAAACAATTATTACCGCTATATCATGGACAACACAGCAGAGGTTGGGGAATCATCACGGCTGCACAGGTGGAAAGACACAACAGTGGCTGAAATGTATTTATTCCTTGCCACTGTCATGCTTATGCCACATACCTATAAGAACAATATACGTACATAACTACTGGTCCACAGACAACTTTATCAGTACTCCTATCTTCCATGACCTCCTTCCCTGCAACAGATTCATTCTGTTGCTACGAATGTTGCACTTCTCAGACAGGAATATGCCCAACAGAAATGACCTTCTATACAAAATTCGGGAAGTGTTTATCTATATGAAGCAGAAATTCAGTGCATACTTTTATCCTTTCAAGAACATTGTTGTTGACGAGTCCTTGATTCTCTTCAAGGGATGCCTGTCACTCAAGCAATATATACCGAGCAAACGTCATCGCTTTGGTATAAAACTTTTTGTTATGTGTGACTGTGAGACAGGTCTTGTGTTAGATATCACTGTATACACCAGGAAAAACACACTTGACGATACCAGGCGCATGTTGGGCATTTCTGGTGATGTTGTTCGCAAGATGATGGAACCATACCTTGGCAAGGGCCATACAGTGTACACAGACGACAAGTCGTTGACTGTGTGCGTAGGAGTCGCAAGTGGTATATAAAACTGTTTTTCCATCTTGTAGACATTGCAGTGCTCAATGCATTCAATATGTATGAAATAAAGACTGGAAAACGACAATGTTTTGCAGAATTCTCCATCAATGTTGCAAAACAGATAGCAAGAAAGTATGGTATCACACCAGTACCTGCCCCTCAACAGCAACTTGTCCCCCAACCACAACCAGTGGGAAAATGCCAGACCGAATCATCCCTAACTGTCACTACCTGGTACCAATACCACCTACCCCAAAGAAGAAGCATTCCCAGAAAAAGTGTGTTGTGTGTGCTACCACCACAAAACGACCCCAACAGTGGAGGGATACACGATTCATGTCACCAGTGTGGGGTGGCACTGTATGAATCCATGCTTCATGCAGTATCATACAATTGTGGACTTCTAGAAACATAAGTGGGACATGAAAATACTTGTAGAGTGGTACCTCGGTTAACGATATTTTTTCGTTCCAGAATGCTGTTCAAGTGCCATTACCAAACGAATTTATCCCCATAAGGAATAATGTAAAATAGACTAGTCCTTTTAGACCCCCAAAAATACACTTACAAAAGCATTTAAAAAAATAAACTTACATAAAAGGGCGAGTCTGGGGACCATCGTTAACCGAGGTACCACTGTATATAGTTGTAGATAATAGAATGTGATTCAGCCAGGTGTGCAAAATCACCCATCAGTGTGTACATGTGTGTTTGTGATAGTATGATAATAATTTTGTATATAATATTGGTAAATAAACAACAATTGTCATTGAAATCAAAAGATTTACAATAAAATATAAGTATCATATCATAAAAACAAAGAAAAGTAAAAAAAAAAAAAAAATGGAAAAAAATGGTAAATATGTACAATTTCTGCAAGCGGCAGTGCTCCATGTTGCCGTCAGGTGATCGTCAAGTGCCAACTTCGCGGCCTCATATCTCGGTAAGTACTGACCCAAAATTTTTTTTTTATAGTATAACACTTACAAAAATGTCCTCTTTATTTCTATAAAAAAACAATTTTTTTTTTCAAAATATTCAGGGCACTGGCGTAGTAAACGTATATATACATTTGGACCATTTACAAGTTAAGGAAATGTGTTCTATGTGGACTAAGTTGCAAACATTTGTTGAAAAACACCACCCTGAGCAAGCTAAAATAAGCCATCTCTGCAACCAGTTCAGTGACAGAGCCATGTTGCACGTCAGGAAAATGTTAAAGAGGCGCCAGAAACAGAGCACTCTGGACGGTTACTTTTCTAGACAGGGGTCTAGTGACTCTCAAGCTGGTCCTAGTGGCATTAAAAGAAAAAGAAGGGAAGTAATCCCAGATAAGATGACATTTCTGGTATAGTATTTTTAAATGTTTACACAGTAGTGTACTGTATATTGTAATAAACCAAATAGAGGAAATCAGCTCTAATATACATTAGTATTTAGGTATACATACTGGTCAGAGAGCCCGTCGTAAGTCCAAGGCATCAGTAAGCGAGTATGTCGCTAAGTGAGGAGAGGCTGTATGTGTAATTTGAGAACTTACTGTATAGTGAAATTCTGAGAACTTTTGTGATTTCTCACATTATCAAGGACCTGGTAATGACCTGATAATGAAGGTCCATAATAATGTGAGAGATCATGAAGCCGCTCGGAATTTCACCATTTTTTCACAATGGTTCTTTGGCATAGTACCATTTGTAAATTACCCACCAGAATAACCCATAAAACAGTGATGGAGCGAGTGATGGTGGAAGTGTTTTCTCTTTTTCAGGTTGCCCTGCCTCGGTGTTAATTAGCCAAGCGTCAACTTAAAAAGTTAATTTATTCACAAATCTCCTGTGGAATTATTAAAATTGTTAATAAAATCCAAATAAACAATATCATTTTTTTGAGAGAGAAAATACCCGATTTGACATTTTATTATTTTTTTCAAGAATTTTTATGAAATTTCAATTGGTCCACTAAAATTATGATATTTTTGGTTTAAAAGTATTAAAACTGTCTAATTACGTAAATTGATTTTAATGAAATAAAATGCATAATAAAAATGGGTTGTACAGTAAAATATTGAAATATAGAGTTGTGGAGGATTGTTTAGTTTGATATCTTTATTATGCACCCCATTCCCATCCTGTGGGCGGTAGTCAAAAGATTACAGATATCTATGCCATTCCTGGTTACACAGCCATACACAATTGTCGGCCAGACCAACAAGAAGGTGGCACAGCTATGTTATACTCAGACCAGCTTGAATGTATCAACAATACATGCACAAGAGATGAACATGGAGAATATATAATAGCTAAGTTTAAATCCAAATACCTACAAAAACCTCTCACAGTTATAAACATCTATAGATTACCACAGTCAAATATTAAACAATTTAGTGAAAAATTAGGAAGTATGATTACTGATGCACACATGAACAAAGACCACTTAATCCTCACAGGAGACTTCAATATAAACCTCCTACAAGATCAGGACCCACAAGTAACTGAATTCACAAACACTATGAGCAACTGCTTGCTGCTCCCGACAGTAACAAAACCTACAAGAATCTCTGAGACCTGTGCCTCTCCGTTAGACCATATCTGGACTAATACCATATCCCCATTAAAATCAGGCATAATCACAGACAATACCACAGACCACTACCCAACCTTTCTCATAACCAACCTCGGAAAATTACCACTAGAGACTACTAAAGTTACCTTCAGACTACATAATGAGACAGCTATTAATAACTTCATAACAGCTATGACAAACACTGACTGGCAAACAGAAATAGACAACTTCACAGATACTGACTTATGTATTAATAATTTTCTTAAAAAGACCCAATACCTCTATAATAAGCACTGCCCTAAAAAAACTAATCAAATCACAGCTAAAAGGATAAACAGTCCCTGGCTAACACCCAGCATACTCAAATCCATTAATATAATACACCTATATGAAAAACAGTACAGAATGGGTCAAATAACAAGAGAACAAACAAAACGTTACTCATCAAACCTAACGAGCCTGATAAGAAGGTCAAAAAAATTGTACTATGAGAACAGATTACAGTGGACCCTCGGTTAACGAAAGGTCCCGTTAACGAAAGTTTCGGAAAACGTAAGCTTTTTTCGGAATCGGTTAGCGAAAAATTCCTCGGTTACCGAAAGGTATTAGACGTGTCCGCCTGCTCCGCGCAAGCGCAGGACGCCAGTGAAGCGTTGTTTACCATTGAGAGAACATTACCTAGCGCGCTCTTTCAAAGATTCAAAATATATTTGGTGTCTTTTTTGGTGGTTTAGTGATTGTCACTGTGAAATAAGTCACCATGGGTCCAAAGAAGCTTCCTAGTGGCACCCCAGTGGTAGCAGGCATGCAGGGAGTGTAGCATTCATGCAGAGAGTGTAGCATTCATGCAGAGTGTGTAGCATTCATGCAGGGAGTGTAGCATTCATGCAGGGAGTGTAGCATTCATGCAGGGAGTGTAGCATTCATGCAGGGAGTGTAGCATTCATGCAGGGAGTGTAGCATTCATGCAGGGAGTGTAGCAGGCATGCAGGGAGTGTAGCAGGCATGCAGGGAGTGTAGCATTCATGCAGAGAGTGTAGCAGGCATGCAGGGAGTGTAGCATTCATGCAGGGAGTGTAGCAGGCATGCAGGGGTGTAGCATTCATGCAGGGAGTGTAGCATTCATGCAGGGAGTGTAGCATTCATGCAGGGAGTGTAGCATTCATGCAGGGAGTGTAGCAGGCATGCAGGGAGTGTAGCAGGCATGCAGGGAGTGTAGCAGGCATGCAGGGAGTGTAGCAGGCATGCAGGGAGTGTAGCAGGCATGCAGGGAGTGTAGCAGGCATGCAGGGAGTGTAGCAGGCATGCATTAAAAGAAAAAGAAGGGAAGTAACCCCAGAGAGGGACTTGTTACCTGAAGTCCTTTTGGAGGGGGATTTCCCTTCCAACCATTAACACCCTGCCCCTGTCAGCAACTCTACCTTCCAGATGCTTGCAACTCTTCAATAAAGGTAAGTAAATGTTATTTTTTTTTTTTTGAGTGATTATTTTTTTGTGGAACGAATTAATTGTATTTACATTATTTCTTATGGGAAATAAGGTTTCAGATAACGAAAGATTCAGATTAAGTAATAGCTCCTGGACCGGATTAATTTCGTTAACCGAGGGTCCACTGTACATAACTTAAAAGGTGATATAAAAAAGACCTGGAAAACCCTATCTGAAATTCTAGGAACTAAAAAGATATCCACAAACAGAACAATCAAGCTAACAAAAACAGATGAACCGCTACTCCCACCTATTGAAACAGCAAACAAACTCAATGATTTCTTCTCTACCATAGGAAAAAAGTTGGCAAGCAAAATCCCAAGTTCAAACACTACACCTAACGACTATCTCACTGGCACCTATCCGAAAACACTATTCCTAGCCCCGACCAACCCAATAGAAGTTTCACTTATAATCAACACATTAAAAAAAAAGGCAGGTGACCTAAATAACTTACCAACTTTTATATACAAAAAAGCCTCTCACGTTCTCTCACCAATTATTGCAACACTCTTTAACAAATCCATTGAATCCTCTACCTTCCCATCAATACTCAAAATAGCGAGGGTTACCCCCATACATAAAGGAGGAGATCAAACAGACCTGAATAACTACAGGCCGATATCTAACTTACCCCTTCTCTCCAAAATCTTTGAAAAATTAATTCATAGACAGATATATTCCTACCTCACCTCCCACAACGTACTCAACCACTGTCAATTTGGATTCAGGCCTAATAAAAATACAAATGATGCAATTATACACATGCTAGAAATAATTTACACCGCTCTTGAGAAAAAAGAAATCCCAGTGGGAATCTTCATTGATTTGCATAAAGCTTTTGATACAGTTGACCATGATCTGTTACACCTAAAATTATCACACTATGGTATAAGAGGACACTCCCTCAACTACCAAAAATCATACCTTAGCAACAGAAACCAATATGTGTACACAAATGGAGCTAGCTCCACTGCACAAACTATTACAGTAGGTGTCCCACAGGGAAGTGTTCTTGGCCCACTTCTCTTTCTCATTTACATCAACGACCTACCAAATGAATCTCAACTACTCAAACCCATACTATTTGCAGATGACACTACATACGTTATCTCTCACCCAAGCCCAGACATACTAGCCAGCACTGTAAATACTGAATTGCAGAAAATATCTACCTGGATGATGACTAACAAACTTACTCTCAATATTGATAAAACCTATTTCATTCAGTTTGGGAACAGAGCTACAAATGTACCACTTAACATAATGATAAACGGGTCCCCTATCACAAAACTCACAGAGGAAAAATTCTTAGGAATCCATCTTGACAGTGGCCTAAAATTTCAAACACATATACAACAAATTTCCAAGAAAGTCTCAAAGACTGTGGGAATACTATCCAAGATACGGTACTATGTTCCACAACCAGCTCTCCTTACCCTATATCACTCACTCATTTACCCCTACCTCACCTATGGAATCTGCGCATGGGGCTCTACATAAATAACTCATCTCAGACCATTAATAACACAACAAAAGGCTGCAGTTAGAATGATAACAAATTCACACTCCAGACAACATACTCCACCAATATTCAAAAATCTAAACTTACTCGCCATACAAGACATCCATACTTTTTACTGTGCCTATTACATACATAGAACAATCTATGCAAATACAGTGGTACCCCGACTTACGATGGTCCCCAAACTCACCCTTTTATGTAAGTTTATTTTTTTAAATGCTTTTGTAAGTGTAATTTTGGGGTCTAAAAGGACTAGTCTATTTTACGTCATTCCTTATGGGGATAAATTCGTTTGGTAATGGCACTTGAACAGCATTCTGGAATGAAAAAATATCGTAAGTCGGGGTACCACTGTATTAACCCACTACTCAAACTTCTCCTTACCAATTTTAACAGGACACATGACCATAACACTAGACACAGATCACTCCTCAATGTTCCCCGTGTCCATCTAACACTATGCAAAAACTCAATGCATATAAAAGGCCCGAAAATTTGGAATTCATTACCCGTGATTGCCAAAGAAACCTTGCCTGTACCCCAATTCAAAATGATGCTAAAAAACCACCTTCTCACCCAAACCTAAGTGCACAATATCAAACATTCCCAACAAAGTTGATTAATCACTTAAATGTATAAACCTGATTAATCACTTAAATGTAAAACCCTGTTATGAATAATACATACTGAGCCAACTGTTACTATAACATTTACATTATAATGACCACATAAACTGTAATTGCAATGCAACTAATTGTTTTAAATTATCTCACTCAATTAATTGCATTGCTACAATTAATAGATTATTATGTTCAACTTATATCCAAATTTTACAACTTAGATACACAATTATACTTATTTTATAAATTATCAACCATAATTTTTTACCATGTAGTCTACTATTACTTAATCTTAAGAATGCCCACAATGCACAGCATATTAGGGGCTTTTGGCATGTACACCTCATTTATACCTATGTATCATGTCTAAATAACATTGTATCATGTCTAAATAAACTATTATGATTATTATTATTACATAATGGGTCCAGGGACTGGACTCCAAAGTTTTGATAGCCGAGCAAGTTACAAAGGTAATGAACTCACAAGTTACAATGTGTTGTAGGGGTTCTTGCATAGATTGGGTAAGAGAATAAAGATGAGCTTGGTATGGTAGTGTATATTGGAGGCGTTAAATGTATGAGAAGCCTCGAGTTGTAGGCCTACGTCCGTCTTCACTGCCTATCAGGATGGAACTGCCTGCCCGGCCCGCACGGCCCTGGGGCGTTCAAAAGGAGACCTATGATTGGCTAACGAAAGATCACATGGTGATCACGTGGACAGCTATGGTATAGCCGTTAGAAATACGAACCGTACAGCTCGGTCATGTTACGTATGTCATCTCAACATACATCTATACAAACTAAGGACAACAGGCAAACGACTTTCAGCTGATTCTATACAATGTCAAAGTACACAACAGTTGAACATTATACTTCACATGGATATTATCGTGACGGAAACAAACATCTGTGTGTGATGGTCGATCACTTTACCATATACTGTGAGTTAGTGCCTATTGCAGATAAGACTGCTGAGACAGTAGCAAAAGCGTTCAAGGAACGTATAATCTGCAGACATACCACTCCTAAGTCCCTCTTAACAGATAATGGAGGTGAATTTTGTAATGAGATCCTAGAAAACTTGTGTACTTTATACAAGATTACAAAATCAACCATTGTGCCGCACCATCCTGCTAGTAATGTGTAGCAGAAAGAACGAATAAGAAAGTCCTTGACGTCTTTAGAGCTACCATCAATCCCAATAGTGTCACTTGGGATGAAGTCATTCCTGATGTTCAATGTGCCATAAATTCTGCTTTAACGCTTCTATAGGTGATACTCCTCATTATGCACTGTATGGTGTGCTTACAAGTTACAAAGGTAAGTTGTGGAGGAGCAGGATAATTATGGTGATTGTGTTTGATGGATGAGATTGTTCTGCTGCGATTATAACAATAACAATGATTGTGGTTGATGGATGAGTATGCCACTGCAACTATAAAAATACCGGATAAATCTGTAACTAACGGACTTTGTCCGCTGTTTTCCAAGTCAACCGACTCAGCAGATTTTGTCATATATTGTCCAAGTCTGGACATTATAACCTGTGCTTATAGTGACCAGTCTGGACACTATTCCCTCCCCCATTCACCATCCGCTTGTGTCGTTTATTACGTTTTCACGAGGAACCAAGAGAGCGGACTCCTGCCAGAGTGCAAAATTTTGCCAGGCTTCCAAATTCACTCGGCAGATTATTACCATTACTGTTAGGAGCCGGTAAACCCTTAGGGGTCACGCAGTGCCTAGAGGGATGGGAAATGACAAATATTCAATTAGAATCACGGTGCATTATAAAAAAGCGTCAAACCCGTATGGGTTATACCGATAAAAAATTACGAATTATCGTTGCATTCACGCAGAGTTAAACCCCATAAGGAGCATACGAGGCAATGGAGAATAAGAAGCAATCAGTTTTGATCCAGGGAAGGGAGACAGCCTCCGTGCCTTGGATCAAAAGCTTATCACATGGCACTATGATGACCCCCAAACAAAAAAACACAAAACCATAAATATTTCTGGTATTTAAAAGACCACAGCCTAATTAACTTACTATAAATAACTAATTTTTAGTCGTAAAATGTCTCCTGGTTGATTTTTCTTCATTTTTGGAAAAAAATTAGAATTCCAATTTTTGTTTTGTTTGTTGGGGTTTATAAGGGCGAGTGACAACTTTCAGAGTTGATGAATTAGCCACATGAATAACATTTGGATGTCTTTATTGAGTAGACGTTTCGCCCCACAGTGGCTTCATCAGACCTAAACAAAGGAGAATGGTGAAGATCAGAAGGAGGTTGAGGTAATCACTCCCTACCTTGGGTTATCCTGGTTGGCTAACACTCAATACCCTGGTTATCCTGGCTGGTTAACACTCCTCACTGGGTTATCCTGGCTGGCTAACACTCCCTACTGGGTTATCCTACCTGGCTAACACTCCATACCCTGAGTTATCCTGGCTGGCTAACACTCTGCCTAGGTTATCCTGGCTGGCTAACACTCCCTGCCCTGGGTTATCCTGGCTGGCTAACATCCCTGCCCTGGGTTATCCTGGCTAGCTAACACTCCCTGCCCTATTCTCTGGCTAACACTCCCTTCTGGGTTATCTGGCTGGCTAACACTCCCTACCTGGGTTATCCTGGCTGGCTAACACTCCCTACCCTGGGTTATCCTGGCTGGCTAACCACTCCCTACCCTGGGTTATCTGGCTGGCTAACACTCCCTACCCTGGGTTATCCTTCGGCTAACACTCCCTACTGGTTATCCTACCTGGCTAACACTCCATCCCTAGGTTATCCTGGCTGGCAACACTCCTACTGAGTTATCCTACCTTGCTAACACTCCATACCCTAGGTTATCCTGGCTGGCAACACTCCTACCTTAGGTTATCCTAGGCTGGCTAACACTCCCTGCCCTGGGTTATCCTGGCTGGCTAACACTCCCTGCCCTGGGTTGTCCTGGCTGGCTAACCACTCCCTGCTCTGGGTTATATGGCTGGCTAACACTCCTACCCTTGGTTATTCTGGCTGGCTAACACTCCCTACCCTGGAGTTATCCTGGCTGGCTAACACTTACCCTGGGTTATCCTGGCTGCAAACCCCTACCCTGGGTTACCCTGGCTGGGTAACACTCCCCCTGGGTTATCCTACCTGGCTAACACTCATACCCTAGGTTATCCTGGCTGGCTAACACTCCCTATTGGGTTATCCTACCTGGCTAACACTCCATACCCTGGGTTATCCTGGCTGTGTAACACTCCCTGCCTTAGGTTATCCTGGCTGGCTAACACTCCTGCCCTGGGTTATCCTGGCTGGCTACACTCCCTGCCCTGGGTTATCCTGGCTGGCTAACACTCCCTGCTCTGTGTTATCCTGGCTGGCTAACACTCCCTGCCCTGGGTTATCCTGGTCGGCTAACACTCCTACCCTGGGTTATCCTGGCTGGCTAACACTCCCTACCCTGGGTTATCCTGGTTGGCCTAACACTCCCTGCCCTGGGTTATTCTGGCTGGCTAACACTCCCTGCCCTGGGTTATCCTGGCTGGCTAACACTCCCTTCCTGGGATATCTTGGCGGCTAACACTCTACCATGGGTTATCCTAACTGGATAACACTCCTACTCTGAGTTATCCTGACTGGATAACACTCCCTACTCTGGGTTATCCTGGCTGGCTAACACTCCCTACCCTGGGTTATCCTGGCTGGCTAACACTCCCTACCCTGGGATATCCTGGATGCCTAACACTCCCTACCCTGGGATATCCAGGCTGGCTAACCTCCCTACCTTGGGTTATCCTGGATGGCTAACACTCCCTACCCTGGTTATCACACTATCTTCCTTGGGTTATTCTGGCTGGCTAACACTCCCTACCCTTGGTTATCCTGGGTATCCAGGTAAACTTCAAGTTATCCTGACTGGCTAACACTCAATACCCTGGGTTATCCTGGCTGATGAACACCCCTACCCTGGGTTTCCTGGCTGGGTAACACTCCCTAACCTGGGTTATCCTGGCTGGCAACACTCCATACCCTGGGTTATCATGGCGGGCTAACACTCCTCCCTCTGTTATCCTGGCTGGCTAACACTCTCTTCCCTAGGTATCTTGCTGGCTAACACTCCCTACCCTGGGTTATCCTTGCTGGCTAACACTCCCTACCCTGGGTTATTCTGGCTGGCTAATACTCCTTTCCCTGGGTTACCCTGACTGGCTAACACTCCCTACCCTCTGTTATCCTGTCTGGCAACACTCCCTACCCTGGGAGTGGCTGGCTAAGACTCCCTTTCCTGGGTTATCCTGGCTGGCTAACACTCCTACTGGGTTATCCTACCTTGCCTAACACTCCATATCCTGGGTTATTCTTGCTGGCTAACACTCCCTGCCCTGGGTTATCCTGGCTTGCTAACACTCCCTACCCTGGGTTTTCCTGGCCCGCTAACACTTATTACCCTGGGTTATCCTGGCTCGATAACACACCCACCCTGGGTTATTCTGACTGGCTAACTCCCTACCCTGGATTATTCTGGCTGGCTAACCCTCCCTACCCTGGGTTATCCTGGCTGGTTAATATTCCCTACCCTGGGTTATTCTGGCTTGCTAACACTCCATACCCTGGGTTATCCTGCCTGGCTAACACTCCCTACCCAAGGTTATCCTGGATTGCTAACACTCCCTACCCTTGGCTATCTTGGCTAGTTAACCCTTCAAGGTTAAAATCCCAACAAAATCTTGTCTTGGCAAGCACCATCACAGCCAGACGCCCACACTTCATCTGAGTTCAGTTACCGGCTTCTTAATAAAACCGTTAAAAAATTATCCGCAGATTAGATTTTGCCACCAAAGTGGCTAGTTTATTGTGCATCCAAATTATGTGATCAGGCATATGGTCACTGTCTTGAACACTATGTGCTTAATTGTGCACTTATTGAGGAATATAGAGATAGACAGTATAATAACCTATGTGACATGTCAAGATATCTATTCATGAAATAAAATACAATTGTACTAAGCAAATTTCCTAAATTTGCTTGTAACAGATAATTGAAATGTGGATATAAACCCAAATGTACAATTGTTAACCTTTGGGGCCTAGTGCCTAGGCCTTTTGTGTATCCATATGCTCTTGCGCTACCGTCCACAGGATGGATATGGGGTGCACAATAAACTAGCCACTTCGGTGGCAAAATCTAAAATCTTATTGTGCATCCCATATCCATCCTGTGGACGGTAGCGCAGGAGCATATGGATACACAAAAGGCCTAGGCACTAGGCACCAAAAGGGTTAACAATTGTACATTTGGATTTATATCTACATTTCACTTATCTGTTACAAGCAAATTTAGGAAATTTGCTTAGTACAATTGGTATCTTATTTCATGAATAAGATATCTTGACATGTCACATAGGTTATTATACTGTCTATCTCTATATTCCTCAATAAGTGGACAATTAAGCACATAGTGTTCAAGACAGTGACCATATGCCTGATCACAGCCCCCGGTGGCCTAGTGGGTAAAGCTCTTGCTTCACGCACGGAGGGGCCGGGTTCAATTCCCGGTGGGGCAGAAACATTTCGAAGTGTTTCCTTACATACACATACACACACACATATATACAACAGGCCTAGTGTCTAATTGACATGTGCCTAGGACAAAATGGTAACTAACATAATTTGCATTTAGTTTGATCATCATCTGTGTAAAAACTTGCTTTGGGACTGCCTCCTTGTAAGCTGCACTTAGAGCAAGCACTGTTGACACCGACACTCTGAGACACTTCTCTCAGACTTACAAGTGGCTATGAGACAAATTTCTAGCTAACTGCAGTAAAAAGAATTCCCCACTTTATACACGATACTGAAAGGGTTTAACTTACTTGATGGAGTGGGAATGTGTGTCCTGGTCTTCCTAAGCTATAACCCCCTCCAACCACCATGTGCAGGGAAGAGTCTTAATCTGTAAATTAAGTGGTATTAGTGTCTTGTATTACCTCAGAATCCCCAGCTCTAGGGTATATCCTCCAAGAAATATCTAAACTGTATGAGACACTAGCTTCCAGACTTTTACTCAACAATGGGACGCTGGTACCTGCTAATTTGCGTCCAACCGCACGAGGGACCCCCAACAAAAACCTACACACGTTTCCCCCAGAAAACTGGCCAGATGCTGAGAAGAAAAGAGGTAAGGTCCTACTGTATTGGGTCTGATAGAGTGAGATATCCTCAGTACTTCAGGATACTCTCCGTGCCACGGGACAGATGTTGAGTCACGTGGGGTTGCTACTTGTTCGCAGCGGTTGTTCACTCCTTGAAGTCTGATCTGGTAAGAAGGAGTCAACACCACTCCCTCTTAGATTCAAGTGTGGCTGCCAGTTCTCTCTAGCTGACATAACCAAGGTTCGTCTATTTGGGGCTTATATCTACCTATATTAAGGTGTTAGAACTACATTATTAACATCTAACGTTGCCTCAATAATCCTAATATTAGTTACTAACTGTACAAACTTTCCTAGGCTTTCCTAGGTGAATAAATCTATCAATTAAAATGTACACAATTTGGTGGAGGTGGGTGACCTCCAGGTGGACCTACCGCAATCATTGCAATAGATGTTGCAAACGTTTATGGAAGATCCGGAGGTGATTCCCTCTGGAGTTGAAGGACACTTACAGGTGGAGGGTAGGATTAACCAGGACGTTTGCGTGCTGGAAGCTGGGGAAGACAGTTTGCAGGTGCAGGAAGGGGAGGCTGTTGTGCATAGGGATGGGGACACAGATGTAATGGAGGTAGGGGGAGAATCGAGAAAGAGGGCACGAGAGGTGTAAGATGATGATGTCCTCACACCTGGCCAGCGTACAGGTAAGAAAACATGGGTAGAGATGGCACAGAAGGGAAGGTGTGGGCACAGGTGAGGGTATGGGATCAGGGAGTGAGGAGTGTAGATATAAAGGAGGTTTAGGGAAGGGTGTCACGGCCCGCCTGCAGAAGCACAGAGGAAAGCCCCCTTTGGCGTATTCAAGTGTTTATTGATTAATGTGAATGGCCTAAGGGCAGAAATTAAACGTAGGTGGGTGGAGGTAGTATTAAGACGATATGACGTAGATGTAATTTTTATACAAGAGCATAATTTTAGGTGTGGTCGAGAGTTGAGATTAAAAGGATATGAGGTGTATGCAGGTAACTCGGGGAAATTAAAGGGTGGAGTGGCTGTGGGGGTGAAGGAGTCCAGTCCCTTTCGGTTGTTAGCTTGGGAGGAGGGGGGAGGGCGGGTGGTGAGGGTGGATGGGAGTTGGGGCAACATTCGGGTATGTTTCATGGGAATATATATGCCAGCTAACAGTAATTGACGTGTTAAGGAAGAATTTGTAAGGGAGGTTTTGACATATCATTTACAGGGTTTGCCTATGATTACTCTGCTGGGTGGGGATTGGAATTGTATAATCAGGAAAAAAGATGTAGAACCTAGAGGGGCGGGTTGTGAGATAGGGGCGTTGCTTGTTTTACTGAGGGAGGCGGGAGTGTTCGATGTGGTACGGGGAGATGGGTGGAGGGTGGAGCATACTTTTGTGAGGAGAGGCTATGCAGCCCGGTTAGATCGTGTTTATGCAACAAGGGATGTTACAGTGGGAAGGGTGCAAATGCTTGATATTGGTTTTTTGGACCATCGTGGTGTATTAGTAGAGGTGGAGTGGGATGGAATGGTCCGAAGGTACAATGGTTATTGGAAGTTGAATGTGCGTTTGATGTGGGGGGAGGGGGAGGGGAGATCGTTTGAGGAATGGTGGGGGTCCTTCTGGTTAGAAGAAGCAGAGGAACGGGAGAAGGATTTTTAGGCTGGTGGGAAAAGAGTGCGAAGGAGGGAATAAGGGACTTTTACAGGAATCAAGGAAGGGATGAGGCAAGGTGGAAGTTTGGTCTTCAGAAATATTTGGAGAGACAGCTTAATGAATGCTATGAGGGAGGGGTTTGTAGGTATGGGAAAATAGAGGGGTTGCGGGAAAGGTTGAGGGATATTCAAAATGATCGTTTTGATGCAATCAGAGTAAGAGGAGGTATTGAGGAGGTGTTGTGGGGCGATAGACCATCAGGTTGCGTGTTGAGGAGGTTTAGAGATAGGCAGAGGGGTAACACGATTATGGGGGTTGAGGTGTGTACAGGGGTGGGAGGATATGAAGTAGGACAGGTGCTCAGGACAACGGATGGCATAAGCAATTATGCCAATTATTGGTTTGGGAGAAAATTATCAATGAGTGTAGGGACGGGTAGTGTGGGGGAGGTCCTTCAGGAAGGGATCCTGTGTCGTTTGGGGGAGGAGGAACGTGGGGAGTTGGGTGGAAGTATAAGTGAGGAGGAGGTGGGGGAGGCAGTGTCTAGATTAAGTCTAGGGAAGGCACTAGGTTTAGACGGGATACCGAATGATTTGGGAGACGTTGAGAGAATGTTTAGTGCGTTTGTTTAATTGTATGAAGGATGGGGGTCGGTTGGGGGAGACGCAGGGGATGGGGGTAGTTGTTCTGGTGCCGAAAGAAGGAGGGGGGAAAACCTTGGGAAATTACAGGGTGATATTCCTCATGTGTGGAGATTATAAAATCTTTGCGAAAATTTTAGGGAATAGGATGAAAATGGTGATTGACAAAGTCATACATCAGGGGCAGTTTGGTATACCTGGAAGTAGTATGAGTGTAGGACATGGGAGAATTGGGGATTTTATTGAGGGTAGGATGGGGGGAGGGTGTCTTGGGAATAGATTGGAAGGAAGTGTATGATTGTGTGAATAGAATCATGTTGGGAATTATATTAAGGAGTCAAGGATTTGGAGAGGAAATTGCTAGATGGGTTGAGACATTGTATAGTTCTGCGAAGGTGTGTGTGCAGGTGAACGGTAAGTTGGGGAAACAGATGGTGATGGAAAGGGGTCTGAGACAGGAGTGTCCCATATCTCAGATCCTTTTAGCATGCATGCAGGATCCCTTTTATAGGTTAATAGAGGAAGGAGTATGAGAGAGGAGAAGAGGGGGAGAGTAGTGTGGGCATAGTGGGGTATGTGGATGATACTACTGTATTGGTGGGTGGGACAGAAGGGCTGGTTAATGTGGGACGTATTATAGAGGTCTTTGGAGCGGCAATGAGGATGAGGGATAATGGCGCCAAGTCTAAGTTATTGGAGGTGGGTACGTGGGTGGGGGGGTTTGGGGGAGGTGTATGGATGGAATGTTGTGGATAGGATAAAGATCTGTGGAATTGTGTATATGGCAGATGTGAGAGTGGCCAGCCAGGTGAATTCTGAGGAGGTGGTGGGTAGGGCTCTGTGTAGAATGAGGGGTTGGAGGGCGGGGGATGTTATGCTGTTGCAATGGGTGGGGGTGGTGAACACCCTTGTATACAGTAAGGTGTGGAATGTAGCTGCGGTGTATCCTTTAAGGATGGCCGACATCAGGGAATTACAAAAGAAAGTGTTATGGTATGTGTGGGGTATGGGAGGCCGTGGCTTCGAAAGGAAGTTGTCATGATGAGTGTCAAGAGGGGGGTTAGGCCTCATTTCTTTGGAACATCGTGTGAAAGCAGTTTATGTGAAACAGTGTTTTTATGGAAGGGGGTGAGGGGACAACGAGTAGGAGCGGTTATGGAGGATGTAAGGAAGTTGTTGGGGTAAGGGACCTGCAGGTGTGTGAGGACATGGTTAGACAGTTATTGGCAATGAGGGAGCCTAAAAGGGCAAAGGTGGGCAGGTTGGGGAGAGGGAGTGAAAAGGTAGGGGTGGTATAGGGTCAAGCGAATTTTCCAGTTTATGATTGGATGGGGATTTGGGGTAGGTTCAGGAAGATTCGTTTATTGCCTAAGGTTAGGGAGGTGGTCTACAGATTTTTATTAGGTATACTGGCATCGAGGTCTGAATTATATAGGATGGGGTTGGTGGGTACAAATGAATGTCAGAGGTGCGGGGATGAGGAGACAGCATATCATGCTGTCTATTTTTGTGAGTCTTTAGAGGGGGTGAGGCTGTGGTTGGCAAGGGTGATTGGATTGGTGGGGGGGAAGGAAATTTTCGTCCTTACGGGCTTTAAGCTTTGATGTTGGAGGAGTATCGAGAGAGGTGGGGAGGGCAATCATGTATGTAGTTGCGGATTTTTTGTATGTATCATGGGGAATGAGGGAGGTGGGAGGGGACTGTAGGGTGAAAGCCTTAGCGGCTCATGTGTATCATTCAATGTGTAGGAATAGGCTATTATATGGAGGTAAATGGGTATCGAGTTTCTCTGAGGGATATAGGACATTAACAGTAGCAAAGTTATTACAGTGATGCAGAGTAGAGATGGAATGGACTGGATTCTTTGGAAGCAGAAGGTAGGGAGGGGTCGATGTTGTGTTGAATGAGGTTTTAGGGTGCTTAGTAGAGTGAATGTTGAAAGGGGGGACGACTGGCGACGCATATGCTCTTTTATTGAGCGATGGGGAAAAGACAGCTGACGCGGAAAGGTGCGGCATAGGTATGAGAGGATGACAGGAGGAACTTGTTTGGACTTGACTTTACATAATGACGTGACAAAGAACAGGTTCAAGGGAAAGGAGTACGTAAAAGGGGGCTTTCTGAAGTGTTGGAGCATGGTAATCGATGTTTTTTATGAGACAGGAAGGTATAGTTCCTGGACGTTGTACGGGATCATGTTAATAATGTTATCAAATATTACATATCTTGTTCATTATAAGTACTCTCAAAACAGGTAACTATAATTTGTTGTGGAGTCATTGTAATATTACCACAAGATTCGTGGTATCAGATAAGTTTTTTACATTATCATTGTCATTATGTAATGTTAGGGTATAGCTCCGATTTGTATTCATTATATCATTGTCATTAAGCAATATGAAAGTATTGTACTGTTTTGTATAGCTTTTGGAATTAATGATGCCAACGATCTTATCGTGTGGGTATTATTTGGAAAAAATTTTGTATGATGATTCAGGGTATCATTATAGTACATAGATCTTATGTATAGCTGTACTTAGTTCTTATTTTGTGTGTGTGTGAATTATTGTATGTTGTTATGGTGATATATGCTGTGTGGGTTGGGATACGTGCTTGTATTAAGTGGTAGGAGTAGTCTAGTAGGGATAGGAAAGTAAGTTGGTATTTTGTCAAGTGTTATGTGTCTTGTGGACAATTTATTTTGTAAAGTTCATATTATTAACTTGTAATATTCAATTAGATGGTTAATCCTTTATATGTTGGTTTATAAATCACAACTTGAGTGGTATCAGATAAGAATTTTCTTTGTATCATTGTCATTATATAATGTTAATGTTTTACACAGTTTTGCAAAGTTTGTTGTTAATGTACCTTTGTGTTTTTTAAATAAAATATAATTTTTTTTAGTAATTTTATTCAGATACAGGTATACATAAATACAATTATATACATTATCATACATAATACTAAATGTGTAGATTACCTCATTATGTACCTCTGTAATCTTTTGACTACCGCCCACACCATGGGTATGGGGCGCATAATAAAGATATCAAACTAAACTGACCCAAAAAGGTCAGACAAAGGGACACTTAAACTTAAAATTTCTTCCGTGTTGTTGTTGTCATGTAGGGCCTCCGCACCTTGCACCGTGTCCTCCTACTGGGCCTAAATAAATTATTTTTTAGGCTTTATATATGATTTTGAAGCTTCATAACATTTTTAAATTTTTCACTGGTGTAGAATTTAGGCTGGAATAACTCAATAATGTCCAATAGTAGTAGATGGTCAGGAAATATGGCTGAATACAGATTCATAGGCCTATACTGGGTCAAATTCTCTATATTTTTCCATATTAAACTATTGTAAAAGTTGAAAATAATGTGCTGGCCTTTAATAAAGCTGAAACAACTATAGGCCTATATTCACCTATATCAAAAAGTCTTCAAAAAATAATAAGCCAGTTGACTCAATGCAAGTTTGGTTATAGGCCTAAAAAAAATGGGGATACCTGGAGTCTACCTGGAGAGAATTCCAGGGGTCAACGCCCCCGCGGCCCGGTCTGTGACCAGGCCTCCTGTTGGAACCACAATGGTAATACAAGGACCACAATGGTAATGCAAGGTCCACAATGGTAATACAAGGTCCACAATGGTAATGCAAAGTCCACAATGGTAATACAAGGTCCACAATGGTAATACAAGGTCCACAATGGTAATACAAGGACCACAATGGTAATGCAAGGACCACAATGGCAATACAAGGACCACAATGGTAATACAAGGACCACAATGACAATACAAGGACCACAATGGCAATACAAGGACCACAATGGCAATACAATGACCACAATGGCAATACAATGACCACAATGGCAATACAAGGACGACAATGGCAATACAAGGACGACAATGGTAATACAAGGACCACAATGGTAATACAAGGACCACAATGGTAATACAAGGACCACACTGGTAATACAAGGACCACACTGGTAATACAAGGACCACAATGGTAATACAAGGACCACAATGGTAATACAAGGACCACAATGGTAATACAAGGACCACAATGGTAATACAAGGACCACAATGGTAATACAAGGACCACAATGGTAATACAAGGACCACAATGGTAATACAAGGACCACAATGGTAATACAAGGTCGACAATGGTAATGATAGTAGGTGGTCAGTACCTCAGTCATATAAGGTGGTCAGTCCCCTTAATCACTGAAACAAAAGTAATTATTTTTAAAGTTGACCCTCGCCGTTTTCTCTCAAAACACCCGTTTTCTGTTCAAAATTCCGTTTTCTACGACTTATTTTAAGGTTGTCTACGGTCCCAGACCTCACAAGTGTGTGGGACGTCAATAAGTACACGGTCCCTAGTCCAGTGCTTGGCTCCTATTACCTTCCATAGGTGCGTCCATAGGTGCTTCCGTCAACCCACCCCAGGGCGAAACATCGCCAGCTGAGTTCTAACTCCTGGACCCTCGCTCCTGAGGGGTTATGGGTGCCGGCGAGTGGAGATATTAGCTCCTGGACCGCAGGGAGACAGAGGGCGCAGCAGGACCGTAGCCGCAGGCGGCCGCAGCCCTCCACCTGCGGCAGTGTGTGCTGGCTGCGGCACTCTCACACACCGCACTCTCAGGTAAGGTCTCATCAGGGTGAAATATGGCACGTTTCGCCCACACTGTGGCAAAAAGTGCTCATTGAGTGAAATGTTCTCCCTTAAAACAGTGAAAAAAACAGTTATACCCTATAAACCTTGTTTTATAGACACGTTTCGCCCATTAAGACGAGAAGTGTTCATGGAGCGAAACGTTCTCTGTTAAAACAGTGAAAAACAACAACAGTTCTACACTATAAATCTTGTTATATAGGAACGTTTCGCCCTCTGTAGGCTGTATTAATAGCAAAAAAATTGTACACAATAGGCCTTTTATATTGGCACGTTTCGCCCTGTATAAGCTGTATTAAAATTATACACAATAGGCCTTATATACTGGCACGTTTCGCCCTGTATAAGCTGTATTAACAAAAAAATATACACAACAGGCCTTTTAAATTGTCGCATTTCGCCCTCTATAATGAATTAATAATAAAAAAATAACAATAGGCCTTTTATGGAAATAAATGGTATAAAATACCGACACAATGGAAAAATAAACACATAAGCAGTATAATGTGATCCTTTATTGACAACGTTTCGCCCACGAGTCTTTATCAGTCCAGACAGATCTACCTGGAAATGAGCAACATGGAGATATATAGGGTACAGTCAGGTGGAGAATGCTGGGTCAGGTGGAAAGCTGCATGTGAGTCTTAAGGCCTTTTATAGTGACAATTTTCGCCCTCTGTAGGCCTACCTGGAGGGTGATCAGGGGGTCACTATCCCCTCACTGATGGTGAGGATCAGGGGGTCACTATCCCCTCACTGATGGTGAGGATCAGGGGGTCACTATCCCCTCACTGATGGTGAGGATCAGGGGGTCACTATCCCCTCACTGAAGGCACGTATCGAACACTAATTCAAGGCTACTGTGATTTTTGTTGTATTGGAAGGGCGAAATGTGCCTTGGAAGAGGCTTTAAATGGGCGAAATGTTTTGTACAAGTAACCCACAATACTTGAAGACATTAAACGCACATAAAACTCACATTAAACGCACATTAAACGCACATAAAACTCACATTAAACTTACATTAAACGCACATGAAAGCACATTAAACGCACATAAAACTCACATTAAACTCACATTAAACGCACATTAAACTCACATTAAACTCACATTAAACTCACATTAAACGCACATTAAACGCACATGAAAGCACATTAAACGCACATAAAACGCACATGAAAGCACATTAAACGCACATAAAACGCACATGAAAGCACGTTAAACGCACATAAAACGCACAACAAACGAACAATAACGCACACATTAAACGCACATAAATGTACATAAATGCACAATAATGCACATTAACGGACATAAACGGACTTTAACGAACATTAAACGGACATAAGAAACAGAAAACGGAATAACAGGTAATTAGGGGAAAAAACAGGGAAGAAATGTTATGAAAATGTTAGGGAAAAATAGAAGTCAAATGTAAGGAAGTTAAGTGTCAGCCTCCCTAGGCAGGGAGGAAGTGTCAGCCTCCCTAGGCAGGGAGGAAGTGTCAGCCACCTTAGGCAGGGAGGAAGTGTCAGCCACCTTAGGCAGGGAGGAAGTGGCAGGGAGGAAGTGTCAACCTCCCTAGGCAGGGAGGAAATGGCAGGGAGGAAGTGGCAGCCACCCTAGGCAGGGAGGAAGTGGCAGCCACCCTAGGCAGGGAGGAAGTGGCAGGGAGGAAGTGGCAGCCACCCTAGGCAGGGAGGAAATGGCAGGGAGGAAGTGTCAGCCACCCTAGGCAGGGAGGAAGTGTCAGCCCCCTAGGCAGGAGGAAATGGCAGGGAGGAAGTGTCAGCCACCCTAGGCAGGAGGAAATGGCAGGGAGGAAGTGTCAGCCACCCTAGGCAGGGAGGAAGTGGCAGGGAGGAAGTGTCAGCCTCCCTAGGCAGGGAGGAAATGGCAGGGAGGAAGTGTCAGCCACCCTAGGCAGGGAGGAAATGGCAGGGAGGAAGTGTCAGCCACCCTAGGCAGGGAGGAAATGGCAGGGAGGAAGTGTCAGCCACCCTAGGCAGGGAGGAAGTGGCAGGGAGGAAGTGTCAGCCTCCCTAGGCAGGGAGGAAATGGCAGGGAGGAAGTGTCAGCCTCCCTAGGCAGGGAGGAGGCAGGGAGGAAGTGTCAGCCACCCTAGGATGAAGTGGCAGGGAGGAAGTGTCAGCCTCCCTAGGCAGGGAGGAAATGGCAGGGAGGAAGTGTCAGCCACCCTAGGCAGGGAGGAAATGGCAGGGAGGAAGTGTCAGCCACCCTAGGCAGGGAGGAAGTGGCAGGGAGGAAGTGTCAGCCTCCCTAGGCAGGGAGGAAGTGGCAGGGAGGAAGTGTCAGCCTCCCTAGGCAGGGAGGAAATAGCAGGGAGGAAGTGTCAGCCACCCTAGGCAGGGAGGAAGTGGCAGGGAGGAAGTGTCAGCCTCCCTAGGCAGGGAGGAAATGGCAGGGAGGAAGTGTCAGCCACCCTCGGCAGGGAGGAAGTGGCAGGGAGGAAGTGGCAGGGAGGAGTGTCAGCCTCCTAGGCAGGGAGGAATGGCAGGGAGGAAGTGCAGCCACCCTAGGCAGGGAGGAAGTGGCAGGGAGGAAGTGGCAGCCACCCTAGGCAGGAGGAAGTGGCAGGGAGGAAGTGTCAACCTCCTAGGCAGGGAGGAAGTGGCAGGGAGGAAGTGTCAGCCACCCTAGGCAGGGAGGAAGTGGCAGGGAGGAAGTGTCAGCCACCCTAGGCAGGGAGGAAGTGGCAGGTAGGAAGTGTCAACCTCCCTAGGCAGGGAGGAAGTGGCAGGGTGGAAGTGTCAGCCACCCTAGGCAGGGAGGAAGTGGCAGGGAGGAAGTGGCAGCCACCCTAGGCAGGGAGGAAGTGGCAGGGAGGAAGTGTCAGCCACCCTAGGCAGGGAGGAAGTGGCAGGGAGGAAGTGTCAACCTCCCTAGGCAGGGAGGAAGTGTCAGCCACCCTAGGCAGGGAGGAAGTGGCAGGGAGGAAGTGTCAACCTCCCTAGGCAGGGAGGAAGTGTCAACCTCCCAGGACAGGGAGGAAGTGTCAACCTCCCAGGGCAGGGAGGAAGTGTCAACCTCCCTAGGAAGGGAGGAAGTGTCAACCTCCCTAGGCAGGGA
The DNA here is from genome assembly GCA_009830355.1 of Cherax destructor. Classification (NCBI taxonomy): domain Eukaryota; kingdom Metazoa; phylum Arthropoda; class Malacostraca; order Decapoda; family Parastacidae; genus Cherax; species Cherax destructor. The sequence goes on from WNWK01012125.1 coordinate 25,277, forward strand.
GGAAGTGTCAACCTCCCTAGGAAGGGAGGAAGTGTCAACCTCCCTAGGCAGGGAGGAAGTGTCAACTTCCCTAGGCAGGGAGGAAGTGTCAACTTCCCTAGGCAGGGAGGAAGTGTCAACTTCCCTAGGCAGGGAGGAAGTGTCAACCTCCCTAGGAAGGAGGAAGTGTCAACCTCCCTAGGAAGGGAGGAAGTGTCAACCTCCCTAGGCAGGGAGGAAGTGTCAACCTCCCTAGGCAGGGAGGAAGTCACATGGAGACAGTGGCGAATGGCAGGGAGAAAGTGACAGGGGGAAAATGGCAGAGGGAAAGTGACAGGGAGAAAGTGGCGAATGGAGGGGAGACATTAGTTATGTCTTTTTTGAGAGGATATGCTCGGTAAGTGGCTCTTCTCTATTTCTTGGCGAGAGTTAAGCTCAGTCAGGGGCCTCTCTTGTTATCCTCAGTCTGGGGCTCCTGGTTATGGTCTTTCAAGGGACCTCTATGGTTATGCTCTGTCCAGGGTTCATTGGGGTTTATGCTCTGACCAGGGATCACTGTGGTTATGCTCTGTCCAAGGACCTATGTGCTTATGGTCTGTCCAAGGACCTATGTGCTTATGGTCTGTTCAAGGACCTCAATAGTTATGCTCTGTCCAGGGATCACTGTGGTTATGCTCTGTCTAGGGACATCAGTGGTTATGCTCTGTCCAGGAACCACTGGGGTTATGCTCTGCTTAGGGACCTCTGTGGTTATGCTCTGTCCAGGGACCACTGTGGTTATGCTCTGTCCACGGACCTCTGTGGTTATGCTTAGTCCAGGGACCAATGCAGGGAGCCTATCTCTTCCCCGACTCAAAACACACACACTCGTAAAGAAACTAGAGAAAGTGCAAAGGTTTGCGACAAGGTTAGTTCCACAACTCAGGGGTCTGTCCTATGAAGAAAGGTTGAGGGAAATACGACTAACAACACTGGAGGAAAGAAGGGTCAGAGGAGACATGATAACGACATACAAAATACTGCGGGGAATTGACAAGGTAGATAGTGACAGGTTGTTTCAGAGAGGGAACACAGAAACAAGGGGACACAACTGGAAGCTGAAGACTCAGATGAGTCAAAGGGATGTCAGGAAGCATTTCTTCAGCCACAGAGTAGTCAGGAAGTGGAATAGTCTAGAGAAAGACATAGTGGAGGCAGGAACCATACATAGTTTTAAGACAAGGTATGATAAAGCTCATGGAGCAGTGAGAGCAGAGACCCAGTAGCGGACAGTGAAGAGGCGGGGCCAGGAGCTGAGTCTCGACCCCTGCAACCACAATTAGGTGAGTACACACACACACACACACACACACACCGAGCGAGGTTCCACAGGGGTCAGTCCTAGGACCGGTGCTGTTTCTGGTGTTTGTGAACGACATGACGGAAGGAATAGACTCCGAAGTGTCCCTGTTTGCAGATGATGTGAAGTTGATGAGAAAAATTCAATCGGACGAGGACCAGGCAGAACTACAAAGGGATCTGGACAGGCTGCAAGCCTGGTCCAGCAATTGGCTCCTGGAGTTCAACCCCACCAAGTGCAAAGTCATGAAGATTGGGGAAGGGCAAAGAAGACCGCAGACGGAGTACAGTCTAGGGGGCCAGAGACTACAAACCTCACCCAAGGAAAAAGATCTTGGAGTGAGTATAGCACCAGGCACATCTCTGAGGCGCACATCAACCAAATAACTGCTGCAGCATATGGGCGCCTAGCAAACCTAAGAACAGCATTCCGACATCTTAATAAAGAATCGTTCAGGACCCTGTACACTGTGTACGTTAGGCCCATACTGGAGTATGCAGCACCAGTTTGGAACCCACACCTAGCCAAGCACGTGAAGAAGCTAGAGAAAGTGCAAAGGTTTGCAACAAGACTAGTCCAGGAGCTAAGGGGTATGTCCTACTAGGAGAGGTTAAGGGAAATCGACCTGACGACACTGGAGGACAGGAGAGATAGGGGGGACATGATAACGACATATAAGTTACTGAGAGGAATTGACAAGGTTGATAGAGACAGAATGTTCCAGAGATGGGACACAGCAACAAGGGGACACAGTTGGAAGTTGAAGACTCAGATGAATCACAGAGATGTTAGGAAGTATTTCTTCAGTCACAGAGTAGTCGGGAAGTGGAATAGTTTAGGAAGCGATGTAGTGGAGGCAGGCTCCATACATAGCTTTAAGAAGAGGTATGATAAAACTCATGGCGCAGGGAGAAAGACCCAGTAGCGGCCAGTGAAGAGGCGGGGCCAGGAGCTATGAATCGACCCCTGCAACCACAACTAGGTGAGAACACACACACACACACACACACACACACACACACACAGTACAATAGACAAAAAAAAGACCTCTATACAAAGTCTTTGTCCCACAAGTGAAAGTCTTCATACAGAGTTGAACACTTTATTAAGACAACCACCTTCACACACCCTGGTAGACTACCAGAAATAGAAAAAAACACGTTAACCATCGTTCAGTCAACCACTCTCTTGCCAGAGATGTTCTGATATCACAGTTAAGATGGTCCTGAAGGATTGTAGCATCCTCACTCATCCTTCAGAGTACAGGCACTGTACTTCCCACCTCCAGTACTGTAACATCCTCACTCATCCTTCAGAGTACAGGCACTGTACTTCCCACCTCCAGTACTGTAACATCCTCACTCATCCTTCAGAGTACAGGCACTGTACTTCCCACCTCCAGTACTGTAACATCCTCACTCATCCTTCAGAGTACAGGCACTGTACTTCCCACCTCCAGAACTGTAACATCCTCATTCATCCTTCAGAGTACAGGCACTGTACTTCCCACCTCCAGTACTGTAACATCCTCACTCATCCTTCAGAGTACAGGTACTGTACTTCCCACCTCCAGTACTGTAACATCCTCACTCATCCTTCAGAGTACAGACACTGTACTTCCCACCTCCAGTACTGTAACATCCTCACTCATCCTTCAGAGTACAGGTACTGTACTTCCCACCTCCAGAACTGTAACATCCTCACTCATCCTTCAGAGTACAGGCACTGTACTTCCCACCTCCAGTACTGTAACATCCTCACTCATCCTTCAGAGTATAGGTACTGTACTTCCCACCTCCAGAACTGTAACATCCTCACTCATCCTTCAGAGTACAGACACTGTACTTCCCACCTCCAGTACTGTAACATCCTCACTCATCCTTCAGAGTACAGGCACTGTACTTCCCACCTCCAGTACTGTAACATCCTCACTCATCCTTCAGAGTACAGGCACTGTACTTCCCACCTCCAGTACTGTAACATCCTCACTCATCCTTCAGAGTACAGACACTGTACTTTCCACCTCCAGTACTGTAACATCCTCACTCATCCTTCAGAGTACAGGTACTGTACTTCCCACCTCCAGTACTGTAACATCCTCACTCATCCTTCAGAGTACAGGTACTGTACTTCCCACCTCCAGTACTGTAACATCCTCACTCATCCTTCAGAGTACAGGTACTGTACTTCCCACCTCCAGTACTGTAACATCCTCACTCATCCTTCAGAGTACAGGTACTGTACTTCCCACCTCCAGTACTGTAACATCCTCACTCATCCTTCAGAGTACAGGTACTGTACTTCCCACCTCCAGTACTGTAACATCCTCACTCATCCTTCAGAGTACAGACACTGTACTTCCCACCTCCAGTACTGTAACATCCTCACTCATCCTTCAGAGTACAGGCACTGTACTTCCCACCTCCAGTACTGTAACATCCTCACTCATCCTTCAGAGTACAGACACTGTACTTCCCACCTCCAGTACTGTAACATCCTCACTCATCCTTCAGAGTACAGGTACTGTACTTCCCACCTCCAGTACTGTAACATCCTCACTCATCCTTCGAGTACAGACACTGTACTTCCCACCTCCAGTACTGTAACATCCTCACTCATCCTTCAGAGTACAGGCACTGTACTTCCCACCTCCAGTACTGTAACATCCTCACTCATCCTTCAGAGTACAGGCACTGTACTTCCCACCTCCAGAACTGTAACATCTAAGATTTTCCTGCCCGTTGCCCGGGGTTGAACCCGGGCACTTCGGGTTGTGGAGGGCTCACTGTACTAACCTTGGTACAGTGGACACCGCCAGACTGTCCGATATTATTGATAGTTGTTGAATTATGTCAAGTATCTCTCTGTTGTGTGTGTTGTACTCACCTAATTGTGGTTGCAGGGGTCGAGACTTAGCTCCTGGCCCCTTCTCTTCACTGACTGCTGTTCACTGACCGTGTGTGTGTCAGTCTAGCGAATGATGTAGTGGAGGCAGGAACCATACATAGCTTTATAATGAGGTATGATAAAGCTCATGGAGCAGGGAGAGAAATGACCCAGTATATATATATATATATGTATAGGATGGGGTCCACCTCTGGTACAAATTGTGGGACCCATAGCCTCGGAGAAGTGGATAAAAAGGCTTCAAGGAAGAATATTTGGATTTCTTCCTGATGCCATTTGAATATTCCACTTCTCCTACCACCCATCTTTAATTTTTTTTTACCAATAGGTATATTTTATTACATAATATGGTACAAAAGATTTGAGAGATACATTGTTGATATAAAGATGGCATATACAGTACACGAGGTGAGAGATACATGTCTAGTACATATTGTTACATCTTTGTCACTGATTATAATGCGAAAATCTCATCCAGCTCTTCCGAGCTGGGGCGCGT
>WNWK01012125.1:35000-50000 GCA_009830355.1 Cherax destructor
CTGGAAATCCATGTTTACTGATGACTGGAAATCCATGTTTACTGATGACTGGAAATCCATGTTTACTGATGACTGGAAATCCATGTTTACTGATGACTGGAAATCCATGTTTACTGATGACTGGAAATCCATGTTTACTGATGACTGGAAATCCATGTTTACTGATGACTGGAAATCCATGTTTACTGATGACTGAAATCCATGTTTACTGATGACTGGAAATCCATGTTTACTGATGACTGGAAATCCATGTTTACTGATGACTGGAAATCCATGTTTACTGATGACTGGAAATCCATGTTTACTGATGGCTGGAAATCCATGTTTACTGATGACTGGAAATCCATGTTTACTGATGACTGGAAATCCATGTTTACTGATGACTGGAAATCCATGTTTACTGATGACTAGAAATCCATGTTTACTGATGGCTGGAAATCCATGTTTACTGATGACTGGAAATCCATGTTTACTGATGACTGGAAATCCATGTTTACTGATGACTGAAATCCATGTTTACTGATGACTGGAAATCCATGTTTACTGATGACTGGAAATCCATGTTTACTGATGACTGGAAATCCATGTTTACTGATGACTGGAAATCCATGTTTACTGATGACTGGAAATCCATGTTTACTGATGACTGGAAATCCATGTTTACTGATAGCTGGAAATCCATGTTTACTGATGACTGGAAATCCATGTTTACTGATGCTGGAAATCCATGTTTACTGATGCTGGAAATCCATGTTTACTGATGCTGGAAATCCATGTTTACTGATGACTGGAAATCCATGTTTACTGATGACTGGAAATCCATGTTTACTGATGACTGGAAATCCATGTTTACTGATGACTGGAAATCCATGTTTACTGATGACTGGAAATCCATGTTTACTGATGACTGGAAATCCATGTTTACTGATGACTGGAAATCCATGTTTACTGATGACTGGAAATCCATGTTTACTGATGGCTGGAAATCCATGTTTACTGATGCTGGAAATCCATGTTTACTGATGACTGGAAATCCATGTTTACTGATGACTGGAAATCCATGTTTACTGATGACTGGAAATCCATGTTTACTGATGACTGGAAATCCATGTTTACTGATGACTGGGAAAACCATGTTTACTGATGCTGGAAATCCATGTTTACTGATGACTGAAATCCATGTTTACTGATGACTGGAAATCCATGTTTACTGATGACTGAAATCCATGTTTACTGATGACTGGAAATCCATGTTTACTGATGACTGGAAATCCATGTTTACTGATGACTGGAAATCCATGTTTACTGATGACTGAAATCATGTTTCTGATGGCTGGAAATCCATGTTTACTGATGACTGGAAATCCATGTTTACTGATGACTGAAATCCATGTTTACTGATGACTGGAAATCCATGTTTACTGATGACTGGAAATCCATGTTTACTGATGACTGGAAATCCATGTTTACTGATGGCTGGAAATCCATGTTTACTGATGACTGGAAATCCATGTTTACTGATGACTGGAAATCCATGTTTACTGATGACTGGAAATCCATGTTTACTGATGCTGGAAATCCATGTTTACGTCTGGAAATCCAGTTGTACAGGACATCCATGTTTCCGTGAGAATCATGTCTGTGACCCAGTAGTGATTCTTCTGTGACTTCCATTCTTACCATTCCTTCTAGTTCTAGTCCTCCTGAATCCGTTCTACTCTCTGACCATCCAGTTCTGTGACTCTCCATGTTACTGTGACTCCATGGTTTCTTCCCAGTTTATGATCTTCATTTTATTCTGCAGCATTCCTCTTCCGTTCTGAGACGGGTTCCAGGTCCTGTGACCCAGGGTTCCAGGTCCTGTGACCCAGGGTTCCAGGTCCTGTGACCCAGGGTTCCAGGTCCTGTGACCCAGGGTTCCAGGTTCTGTGACCCAGGGTTCCAGGTCCTGTGACACAGGGTTCCAGGTCCTGTGACCCAGAGTTCTAGGTCCTGTGACCCAGAGTTCTAGGTCCTCTGACCCAGAGTTCCAGGTTCTGTGACCCAGGGTTCCAGGTTCTGTGACCCAGGGTTCCAGGTTCTGTGACCCAGGTTTCCAGGTCCTGTGACCCAGGGTTCCAGGTTTTGTGACCAAGGGTTCCAGGTCCTGTGACCCAGGGTTCCAGGTTCTGTGACACAGGGTTCCAGGTTCTGTGACCCAGGGTTCCAGGTTCTGTGACCCAGGGTTCCAGGTCCTGTGACCCAGGGTTCCAGGTTCTGTGACCCAGGGTTCCAGGTTCTGTGATCCAGGGTTCCAGGTCTTGTGACCCAGAGTTCCAGGTTCTGTGACCCAGAGTTCCAGGTCCTGTGACCCAGGGTTCCAGGTTCTGTGACCCTGGGTTCCAGGTTCTGTGACCCAGGGTTCCAGGTTCTGTGACCCAGAGTTCCAGGTCCTGTGACCCATTGTTCCAGGTCCTGTGACCCAGGGTTCCATGTTCTGTGACCCAGAGTTCCAGGTTCTGTGACCCAGGGTTCCAGGTTCTGTGACCCAGGGTTCCAGGTCATGTGACCCAGGGTTCCAGGTTCTGTGACCCAGGGTTCCAGGTTCTGTGACTCAGGGTTCCAGGTTCTGTGACCCAGGGTTCCCGGTTCTTTGACCCAGGGTTCCAGGTTCTGTGACCCAGGGTCCCAGGTCCTGTGACCCAGGGTTCCAGGTTTTGTGACCCAGGGTTATAGGTTCTGTGACCCAGGGTTCTAGGTCTTGTGCCTCAGAGTTCCAGGTCTTGTGACCCCCCCCCCCCCCCCCCCCCCCCCCCCCCCCCCCCCCCCCCCCCCCCCCCCCCCCCCCCCCCCCCCCCCCCCCCCCCCCCCCCCCCCCCCCCCCCCCCCCCCCCCCCCCCCCCCCGGGGGGGGGGGGGGGGGGGGGGGGGGGGGGGGGGGGGGGGGGGGGGGGGGGGGGGGGGGGGGGGGGGGGGGGGGGGGGGGGGGGGGGGGGGGGGGGGGGGGGGGGGGGGGGGGGGGGGGGGGGGGGGGGGCCCAGAGTTCCAGGTCTTGTGATCCAGGGTTCCAGGTTTTGTGATCCATGGTTCCAGGTCTTGTGATCCTGAGTTCCAGGTCTTGTGATCCAGGGTTCCAGGTCTTGTGACCCAGAGTTCCAGGTCCTGTGACCCAGGGTTCCAGTTCTTGTGATCCAGGGTTCCAGGTCTTGTGACCCAGAGTTCCAGATCCTGTGACCCAGGGTTCCAGGTCTTTTGACCCAGACTTCCATCCAACTCTTGTGACCCAGAGTTACAGATCTTGTGATCCAGAGTTCCAGGTCTTGTGACCCAGAGTTCCAGGTATTGTGACCCAGAGTTCCAGGTCTTGTGACCCAGAGTTCCAGGTCTTGTGACCCAGGGTTCTAGGTCTTGTGACCCAGAGTTCCAGGTCTTGTGATCCAGGGTACCAGGTCTTCTGACCCAGGGTACCAGGTCTTGTGATCCAGAGTTCCAGGTCTTGTGACTCCGAGTTCCAGGTCTTGTGACCCAGGGTTCAAGGTCTTGTGACACAGGGTTCCAGGTCTTGTGATCCAGGGTTCCAGGTCTTTTGATCCTGGGTACCAGGTCTTGTGACCTAGGGTTCCAGGTCTTGTGACCCAGGGTTACAGGTCTTGTGACCCAGGGTACCAGGTCTTGTGATCCTGGGTTCCAGGTCTTGTGACCCAGAGTTCCAGGTCTTGTGACCAAGGGTTCCAGGTCTTGTGACCCAGGGTTCCAGGTCTTGTGATCCATTGTACCAGGTCTTGTGATCCAGGATTCCAGGTCTTGTGACCTAGGGTTCCAGGTCTTGTGACCCAAAGTTCCAGGACTTGTGACCCAGAGTTCCAGGTCTTGTGACCCCGAGTTCCAGGTCTTGTGACCCAGGGTTCCAGGTCTTGTGACCCAGGGTTCCAGGTCTTGTGATCCAGGGTTCCAGGTCTTGTGATCCAGGGTACCAGGTCTTGTGATCCAGGGTTCCAGGTCTTGTGACCTCGGGTTCCAGGTCATGTGACCCAGGGTTACAGTTCTTGTGACCCAGGGTACCAGGTCTTGTGATCCTGGGTTCCAGGTCTTGTGACCCAGAGTTCCAGGTCTTGTGACCCAGGGTTCCAGGTCTTGTGACCCAGGGTTCCAGGTCTTGTGATCCAGGGTACCAGGTCTTGTGATCCAGGATTCCAGGTCTTGTGACCTAGGGTTCCAGGTCTTGTGACCCAAAGTTCCAGGACTTGTGACCCAGAGTTCCAGGTCTTGTGACCCCGAGTTCCAGGTCTTGTGACCCAGGGTTCCAGGTCTTGTGACCCAGGGTTCCAGGTCTTGTGATCCAGGGTTCCAGGTCTTGTGATCCAGGGTACCAGGTCTTGTGATCCAGGGTTCCAGGTCTTGTGACCTCGGGTTCCAGGTCATGTGACCCAGGGTTACAGGTCTTGTGACCCAGGGTACCAGGTCTTGTGATCCTGGGTTCCAGGTCTTGTGACCCAGAGTTCCAGGTCTTGTGACCCAAGGTTCCAGGTCTTGTGACCAAGGGTTCCAGGTCTTGTGATCCAGGGTACCAGGTCTTGTGACCTAGGGTTCCAGGTCTTGTGACCCAGGGTTCCACGTCTTGTTACCCAGGGTTCCAGATTCTGTGACCCAGGGTTCCAGGTCTTGTGACCCAGGGTTCCAGGTCCTGTGACCCAGGGTTCCAGGTCTTGTGACCCAGGGTTCCAGGTCTTGTGACCCAGGGTTCTAGGTCTTGTGTCCCAGGGCTCCAGGTCTTGTGACCCAGGGTTCCAGATCTTGTGACCTAGAATTCCAGGTCCTGTGACTCAGGGTTCCAGGTCTTGTGACCCAGGGTTCAGGTCTTGTGACCCAGGGTACCAGGTCTTGTGACCCAGGGTACCAGGTCTTGTGACCCAGGGTACCAGGTCTTGTGACCCAGGGTTCCAGGTCTTGTAACTCAGGGTTCCTAGTCCTGTAACCCAGGGTTCCAGGTCTTGTAACGCAAGGTTCCTTGTGACCCAGGGTTCCAGGTCTTCTCCAAGTCCTTGGCCCTTACAAATTGAACCTATCCATCGTAAGCTCTTAGAAGTAAACCTGTCTGGTAGGGTTCTGAGAGAGTGATGCTGTTTGAGGGTTCAGATTGTGTGGGAGGCTGGGTTCATCTCTTGTCTGGGATGCTGCTGCTGCTGTAGAGAGAGTGAGAGAGAGAGAGAGAGAGAGAGAGAGAGAGAGAGAGAGAGAGAGAGAGAGAGAGAGAGAGAGAGAGAGAGACATTATTTCATACAAATATTGACAAAGATAAGATTAGATCCGAGACCACAAGACTGAAGTCTTCTTCCTCCTGCTCTTCCTCCTGCTCTTCCTCCTGCTCTTCCTCCTGCTCTTCCTCCTGCTCTTCCTCCTGCTCTTCCTCCTGCTCTTCTCCTGCTCTTCCTCCTGCTCTTCCTCCTGCTCTTCCTCCTGCTCTTCCTCCTGTCTTCCTCCTGCTCTTCCTCCTGCTCTTCCTCCTGCTCTTCCTCCTGCTCTTCCTCCTGCTCTTCCTCCTGCTCTTCCTCCTGCTCTTCCTCCTGCTCCTCCTCCTGCTCTTCCTCCTGCTCTTCCTCCTGCTCTTCCTCCTGCTCTTCCTCCTGCCTCCTGCTCTTCCTCCTGCTCTTCCTCCTGCTCTTCCTCCTGCTCTTCCTCCTGCTCTTCCTCCTGCTCTTCCCTCCTGCTCTCTCCTCCTGCTCTTCCTCCTGCTCTTCCTCCTGCTCTTCCTCCTGCTCTTCCTCCTCCTCTTCCTCCTCCTCTTCCTCCTGCTCTTCCACCTCCTCCTGCTTGTTACTCTGGTCTTGTCTGATTAAGTTGGACTATAATACTTTTAAAACACCCCGCCCCGCCGGGAATTGAACCCGGGCCCTCCGTGCGTGAAGCAAGAGCTTTTGTCACGTAGGGGGGTAAGGAAATTTGGATATTTGGGGACTAGGGGAGTAAAGGGAGGGAGTGGGTAGGCAGGAGAGGTGAGGTTGACAGGATCGGAGGTAATGTGAGGTCACTGGTGACTACACCATCACCTCTCATTACCACCTAACACTACTCACCCTCTCAGTACTTGAAATAAAATAATAAAATAAGAATAAAGAATTATAAGAATATAACGGGGACAGTGAATATTACTATTCCACTCAAACACAGTTTATTTAAGTCCTTGTACAATAATATATTTGGGAACAGGAGAACACTATTGAGTTTAGATAAATGTGGATTGTACATATAAGCGGGGAGACAGGGAACACTATTGAGTTTAGATAAATGGGGATTGTACATATAAGCAGGAGACAGGGAACACTATTGAGTTTAGATAAATGGGGATTGTACATATAAGCGGGGAGACAGGGAACACTATTGAGTTTAGATAAATGGGGATTGTACATATAAGCGGAGAGACAGGGAACACTATTGAGTTTAGATAAATGGGGATTGTACATATAAGCAGGGAGACATGGAACACTATTGAGTTTAGATAAATGTGGATTGTACATATAAGCGGGGAGACAGGGAACACTATTGAGTTTAGATAAATGGGGATTGTACATATAAGCAGGGAGACAGGGAACACTATTGAGTTTAGATAAATGGGGATTGTACATATAAGCGGGGAGACAGGGAACACTATTGAGTTTAGATAAATGTGGATTGTACATATAAGCGGGGAGACAGGGAACACTATTGAGTTTAGATAAATGGGGATTGTACATATAAGCGGGGAGACAGGGAACACTATTGAGTTTAGATAAATGTGGATTGTACATATAAGCAGGGAGACAGGGAACACTATTGAGTTTAGATAAATGTGGATTGTACATATAAGCAAGGAGACAGGGAACACTATTGAGTTTAGATAAATGGGGATTGTACATATAAGCAGGAGACAGGGAACACTATTGAGTTTAGATAAATGGGGATTGTACATATAAGCAGGAGACAGGGAACACTATTGAGTTTAGATAAATGTGGATTGTACATATAAGCAGGAGACAGGGAACACTATTGAGTTTAGATAAATGTGGATTGTACATATAAGCGGGAGACAGGGAACACTATTGAGTTTAGATAAATGGGGATTGTACATATAAGCAGGGAGACAGGGAACACTATTGAGTTTAGATAAATGGGGATTGTACATATAAGCAGGGAGACAGGGAACACTATTGAGTTTAGATAAATGGGGATTGTACATATAAGCAGGGAGACAGGGAACACTATTGAGTTTAGATAAATGGGGATTGTACATATAAGCAGGGAGACAGGGAACACTATTGAGTTTAGATAAATGGGGATTGTACATATAAGCGGGAGACAGGGAACACTATTGAGTTTAGATAAATGGGGATTGTACATATAAGCGGGAGACAGGGAACACTATTGAGTTTAGATAAATGGGGATTGTACATATAAGCAGGGAGACAGGGAACACTATTGAGTTTAGATAAATGGGGATTGTACATATAAGCAGGGAGACAGGGAACACTATTGAGTTTAGATAAATGGGGATTGTACATATAAGCAGGAGACAGGGAACACTATTGAGTTTAGATAAATGGGGATTGTACATATAAGCAGGAGACAGGAACACTATTGAGTTTAGATAAATGGGGATTGTACATATAAGCAGGGAGACAGGGAACACTATTGAGTTTAGATAAATGGGGATTGTACATATAAGCAGGAGACAGGGAACACTATTGAGTTTAGATAAATGGGGATTGTACATATAAGCAGGAGACAGGGAATACAATCAACTGACGAAACAGAATATAACTTACAATATAGTTCAGAGGACAGTTCACCACAGGAACTCAGTCACACTTCTAGCCACAGGTCCCAAGACCTGCTCCAACAGAACTCTGCCCAGTGTCTCCAACAGTCTCCTCCAGAGACTCTACAGCAGCTCTCTCCCAGAGCTCTGCACACCGGCAGCCGCTCTGCTAGAATCTCATGCCCAGAGCTCTGCACACAGGCCAGAGCTCTGCACACAGGCCAGAGCTCCGCACACAGGCCAGAGCTCCGCACACAGGCCAGAGCTCTGCCCGAATGTCCCTCTCTAGTTGTTTCCTCGGCCTTATATGGTCCTCCAAGCATCCCGCCAATGAGGAGCACCACGTGCTTTGACCTGACGCCGAAACCTGACGCTAGTCCAAAGACAAAAGACCTGAGCCTTAAGTCGAGAGGCGTGTCTGACAGCTATTTACGAAGGGCAGGTGTGGCTGATTAGGTAGACCTCACAGCACCCTGACTACATCACACTTTAGCCACCAGGCCATCGTGTGTGTACTCACCTAATTATAGTTGCAGGGGTCGAGACTCGAGCTTCTTCACGTGCTTGGCAAGGTGTGGGTTCCAAACTGGTGCTGCATATTCCAGTATGAGCCTAATGTACACAGTGTACAGGGTTCTGAACGATTCCTTATTAAGATGTCGAAATGCTGTTCTTAGGTTTGCTAGGCGTCCATATGCTGCAGCAGTTATTTGGTTGATGTGCGCCTCAGGAGATGTGCCTGGTGTTATACTCACCCCAAGATCTTTTTCCTTGGGTGAGGTTTGTAGTCTCTGGCCCCCTAGACTGTACTCTGTCTTCGGTCTTCTTTGCCCTTCCCCAATCTTCATGACTTTGCACTTGGTGGGGTTGAGCTCCAGGAGCCAATTCCTGGACCAGGCTTGCAGCCTGTCCAGATCCTTTTGTAGTTCTGCCTGGTCCTCGTCCGATTGAATTCTTCTCATCAACTTCACATCATCTGCAAACAAGAACACTTCGGAGGTTATTCCTTCCGTCATGTCATTCACAAATACCAGAAACAGCACCGGTCCTAGGACTGACCCCTGTGGAACCCCACTCGTCACAGACGCCCACTCTGACACCTCGCCACGAACCATGACTCGCTGCTGTCTTCCTGACAGGTATTCCCTGATCCATTGGAGTGCCTTCCCTGTTATCCCTGCCTGGTCCTCCAGCTTTTGCACTAATCTCTTGTGTGGAACCGTGTCAAACGCCTTCTTACAGTTCAGGAAAATGCAATCTACCCACCCCTTTCTCTCTTGTCTTACTGCTGTCACCCTGTCATAGAACTCCAGTAGGTTTGTGACACAGGATTTCCCATCCCTGAAACCGTGTTGGCCGTCGTTGATAAGCTCATTCCTTTCAAGGTGCTCCACCACTCTTCTCCTGACTATCTTCTCCATGACCTTGCATACTATACATGTCAGTGACACTGGTCTGTAGTTTAGTGCTTCGTGTCTGTCTACATTTGCTGTCTTCCATACCTCAGGTAGTCTCCCTGTTTCGATAGATGTGTTAAATATTGTTGTTAGTGGTACACATAGCTACTCAGCTCTCTCTCTCAGGACCCATGGAAAGATGTGATCCGGCCCCATCGCCTTTGAGGTATATAGCTCACTCAGCAGCCTCTTCACTTCTTCCTCGGTTGCGTGTATTGTGTCCAACACTTGGTGGTGTACCCCACCTCTCTGTCTTTCTGGAGTCCCTTCTGTCTCCTCGGTGAACACTTCTTTGAATCTCCTGTTGAGTTCCTCACACACTTCGCGGTCATTTCTTGTAATCTCTCCTCCTTCCTTCCTCAGCCTGATCACCTGGTCCTTGACTGTTGTTCTCCTGATGTGGCTGTACAACAGTTTCGGGTCAGATTTGGCTTTCCCTGCTGTGTCATTCTCGTACTGTCGTTGGGCCTCCCTGTGCATATTCGTTTCTGGCTCTACGACTGCTCTCCTTATTTTCCTGGGTCCTTTGCATTCTATACTTCTTCCATTCTCCCTAGCACACTTGGTTTTGGCTTCCCTGCACCTTTGGGTGAACCACGGGTTCATCCTGGCTTTTTCGTTGTTTCTGTTACCCATGGTTACAAACCTCTCCTTCCTTGCATATTGTTGTCACGTAATCCATCATCTCGTTTACTGATTTCCCTTCCAGTTCTCTGTTCCACTGAACCCCGTTTAGGAAGTTCTTCATGCCCACATAGTCCCCTTTCTTGTAGTTTGGCTTCATTCTTCTGGCCCTATCTGCCTCCCTCTCCACCTGTAACTCTACTGTGTAATCAAAGCTTAAAACCATATGATCACTGGCCCCAAGGGGACTTTCATATGTGATGTCCTCAATATCTGCACTACTCAAGGTGAATACTAGGTCCAGTCTCGCTGGTTCATCCTCTCCTCTCTCCCTGGTAGTATCCCTTACGTGTTGGTACCTGAGGTTTTCCAGTACCACCTCCATCATCTTAGCCCTCCACGTATCTTGGCCCCCATGTGGCTCCAAGTTCTCTCAGTCTATTTCCTTGTGGTTGAAGTCACCCATGATCAGTAGCTTCGCCCTGCTCGCATGAGCCCTTCTGGCCACTTCAGCCAGTGTGTCAACCATCGCTCTATTACTCTCATCATAATCTTGCCTTGGCCTCCTGTTGTTCTGTGGTGGGTTATACATCACTGCAATTACCACCTTGGCACCTCCAGACTGTAGCATTCCTACTATGTAATCTCCTTCCTCTGTCTCCTCTCTCAGCTCGTCAAAATTCCATGGGTTTTTTGATCAGCAGTGCCACTCCTCCACCCCCACTGTTCCCTCTGTCTTTCCTCAGGATCTGGTATCCCATTGGAAAGATGGCATCTGTTATCATAAGTGTGAGCTTGGTTTCTGTGAGAGCTATTATGTCTGGTGATGGCTCTTTGACTCTTTCGTGCCACTCCTCACACTTATTTGTTATTCCATCAGCATTGGTGTACCATACCTTCAGTTGCTTCTCTAACACTGTGTTTTGGGGGTCTGTTAGGGTGGGGGACCTGGCGGTGGACTGTGG
This sequence comes from Cherax destructor, assembly GCA_009830355.1. Classification (NCBI taxonomy): domain Eukaryota; kingdom Metazoa; phylum Arthropoda; class Malacostraca; order Decapoda; family Parastacidae; genus Cherax; species Cherax destructor. The sequence goes on from WNWK01012125.1 coordinate 45,817, forward strand.
GATTCTATAGTGGAGTGTTGGGTGGGGGCTGTGAGTGTGGGTTGTAGTTTGTGTTAGGATAGTTTGCTTGGTTGTGGGGTGTTGGGGATGGTTCTGTGTGTATTTGCTCTGCTCTGTTGTGTGTGTGTGTGTGTGTGTGTGTGTGTGTGTGTGTGTGTTGTGTGTGTGCTTGCTCTTGTTGCTCTGCCCTGCTCTGGTTGTCCTCTGCTGATTCTGTCCTTGTCTCTCCTCCTAGTGTGTGTGTGTGTGTGTGTACTCACCTAGTTGTGGTTGCAGGGGTCGAGACATAGCTCCTGGCCCCGATGTGTGTGTGTGTGTGTGTGTGTGTGTGTGTGTGTGTTGTGTGTGTGTATACTCACCTATTTGTACTCACCTAATTGTAGTTGCAGGGGTCGAGATTCAGCTCCTGGCCCCGCCTCTTCGCTGTCCGCTACTGGGTCTCTGCTCTCCCTGCTCCATGAGCTTTATCATACCTTGTCTTAAAACTATGTATGGTTCCCGCCTCCACTATATCGTTCGCTAGACTATTCCACTTCCTGACTACTCTGTGGCTGAAGAAATGCTTCCTAACATCCCTTTGACTCATCTGAGTCTTCAGCTTCTAGCTCTGTCCCCTTGTTTCTGTGTTCCCTCTCTGGAACATCCTGTCACTGTCTACCTTGTCGATTCCCCGCAGTATTTTGTATGTCGTTATCATGTCTCCTCTGACCCTTCTGTCCTCCAGTGTTGTTAGTCCTATTTCCCTCAACCTTTCTTCATAGGACAGACCTCTGAGTTGTGGAACTAACCTTGTCGCAAACCTTTGCACTTTCTCTAGTTTCTTTACGTGCTTGACCAGGTGTGGGTTCCAGACTGGTGCTGCATACTCTAGTATGGGCCTGACGTACACGGTGTACAGTGTCTTGAACGATTCCTTGTTAAGGTAACGGAACGCTAATCTTAGGTTTGCCAGTCGCCCATATGTGTGTGTGTGTGTGTGTGTGTGTGTGTGTGTGTGTGTGTGTGTTGTGTGTGTGTTTGTGTGTGTTGTGTGTGTTTACTCACCTAGTTGTGGTTGCAGGGGTTGAGTCATACCTCCTGTCCCCGTGTGTGTGTGTGTTTGTGTGTGTTGTGTGTGTTGTGTGTGTGTGTGTGCGTGTGTGTGTATGTGTGTGTGTTGTGTGTGTTGTGTGTGTGTGTGTGTGCGTGTGTGTGTAGTGTGTGTGTGTGTGTGTGTGTGTGTGTAAGCTTGCACTCACTGATAAGTTCACATAAGTCCCTGAGGTCTGCTTTAAAGCAGACACTACCTCTCTCTCTCTCTCTCTCTCTCTCTTTACAAATTCCACATTATCTATTGGTCGTAATTTGCCACCTTAATGGGCTCACTAATTGTGACAATTCTGTATGAATGAGAGATGGATAGATAGATAGATAGATAGAGAGAGAGAGAGAGAGAGAGAGAGAGAGAGAGAGGTTCCCTGGAGGATAGCACATCAACACTAAGAGTTACAAGTCGATCTGAAGACATATTCACCAGATTTCCCACAAAATTCAGTTAAATTTGTGCCTACTGAGCCTAAGGCCTAGGAACCTTATTTTCAGACCTTGTTTATTATTATTATTATTATTATTATTATTATTATTATTATTATTATTATTATTATTCTTGATATATTAAACCACTAAACCCGGAGGTTTATAATCTTCATCTAAAGCCTGAAGGTTAATCTAATGCTATCTAATGTAATCCAATTCCATTTAATGTAATGTAATGTTGTATAAAGGAGTTAAATGCCATTTAATTCACTCTAATGCATTATAATGTAACTTAATGTAATCTAATGCAATTTAAAGGGATCTAATGCTATTTATAGGAATCTAATACCATTCAAAGGAATCTAATCCCTTTTAAAGAATCTAATTCCCTTTAAAAGGAATCTAACCTTTTTAATGGAATCTAATCTCTTTTAAAGAAATCTAGCCTTTTTTAAATTAATTTAATCCCCTTTAAAGGAATCAAATCCCTTTTAAAGGAATCTTATCCTTTTTAAAGGAATCTAATTCCCTTTAAAGGAATACAATACCATTTAAAAGAATCTAATAGCATTTAATGTAGCGTTATAGAGTTGTCATAACGGTGTTATAACGTAATGTAATGAAAGGAATCTAATTCCTTTGAAAGAATCTAATCCCTTTTAAGATAATTTTATTTTTTTAAAGGAATCTAATTCCTTTAAGGAATCTAATTCCTTTAAGGACATGTAACCCCTTTTAAGGGCATCTAATCCTTTTAAAGGCATCGAATCCCTTTTATGAGAATCTAATCCCCTTTTAAAGGAATCCAATACCATTTAAAATAATCTACTAGCATTTAACGTAATGTAAGGTGTTATAAAGTAATGTAAGGTGTTATAAGGTAGTATTGTTGGTTCAGGATGTGGGTGTGAGGATGGTAGAACGCAGGATGGCAGAGGCTGGAGCAGACACCTCCAGAAGTTCAGCTGCGCATTGGCCTGGCACAGGACGAACGTAATACAAAGTTCTTAGGTAAGTTCTGACTGCACTCAACGGCAGTGTGGAGGTTTATAACTGCACTCAACGGCAGTGTGGAGGTTTATAACTGCACTCAACGGCAGTGTGGAGGTTTATAACTGCACTCAACGGCAGTGTGGAGGTTTATAACTGCACTCAACGGCAGTGTGGAGGTTTATAACTGCACTCAACGGCAGTGTGGAGGTTTATAACTGCGCTCAACGGCAGTGTGGAGGTTTATAACTGCACTCAACGGCAGTGTGGAGGTTTATAACTGCACTCAACGGCAGTGTGGAGGTTTATAACTGCACTCAACGGCAGTGTGGAGGTTATAACTGCCCTCAACGGCAGTGTGGAGGTTTATAACTGTGCTCAACAGCAGTGTGGAGGTTTATAACTGCACTCAACGGCAGTGTGGAGGTTTATAACTGTGCTCAACGACAGTGTGGAGGTTTATAACTGCGCTCAAAGGCAGTGTGGAGGTTTATAACTGCACTCAACGGCAGTGTGGAGGTTTATAACTGTGCTGGAGGGCAGTGTGGAGGTTTGTAACTGTGCTGGAGGGCAGTGTGAAGGTTTATAACTGTGCTGGAAGGCAGTGGGAGGTTTATAACTGTGCCGGAGGGCAGTGTAGAGGTTTGTAACTGTGCTGGAAGGCAGTGTGGAGGTTTATAACTGTGCTGGAGGGCAGTGTGGAGGTTTATTAACTGTGCTGGAGGGCAGTGTGGAGGTTTATAACTGTGCTGGAGGGCAGTGTGGAGGTTTGTAACTGTGCTGGAGGCAGTGTGGAGGTTTATAACTGTGCTGGAGGGCAGTGTGGAGGTTTATAACTGTGCTGGAAGGCAGTGTGGAGGTTTATAACTGTGCTGGAGGGCAGTGTGAAGGTTTGTAACTGTGCTGGAAGGCAGTGTGGAGGTTTATAACTGTGCTGGATGGCAGTGTGGAGGTTTATAACTGTGCTGGAGGGCAGTGTGGAGGTTTATAACTGTGCTGGAGGGCAGTGTGGAGGTTTGTAACTGTGCTGGAGGGCAGTGTGGAGGTTTATAACTGTGCTGGAGGGCAGTGTGGAGGTTTATAACTGTGCTGGAGGGCAGTGTGGAGGTTTGTAACTGTGCTGGAAGGCAGTGTGGAGGTTTGTAACTGTGCTGGAGGGCAGTGTGGAGTTTATAACTGTGCTGGAAGGCAGTGTGGAGGTTTATAACTGTGCTGGAGGGCAGTGTGGAGGTTTGTAACGTGCTGGAGGGCAGTGTGGAGGTTTGTAACTGTGCTGGAGGAGCGTGTGGAGGTTTATAACTGTGCTGGAGGGCAGTGTGGAGGTTTTAACTGTGCTGGAGGGCAGTGTGGAGGTTTGTAACTGTGCTGGAGGGCAGTGTGGAGGTTTATAACTGTGCTGGAGGGCAGTGTGGAGGTTTGTAACTGTGCTGGAGGGCAGTGTGGAGGTTGTAACTGTGCTGGAGGGCAGTGTGGAGGTTTATAATGTGCTGGAGGGCAGTGTGGAGGTTTGTAACTGTGCTGGAGGGCAGTGTGGGTTTTAACTGTGCTGGAGGGCAGTGTGGAGGTTTTAACTGTGCTGGAGGGCGTGTGGAGGTTTATAACTGTGCTGGAGGGCAGTGTGGAGGTTTGTAACTTGCTGGAGGGCAGTGTGGGGGTTTTAACCCTTCCCGGAGGGCAGT
>WNWK01012125.1:55000-57500 GCA_009830355.1 Cherax destructor
TGTGACCAGGGACCCGATACTAGATGTGGGTGTGACCAGGACCCGATACTAGAGCTATGGGTGTGACCAGGACCCGATACTAGATGTGGTGTGACCAGTGACCCGATACTAGATTGGGTGTGACCAGGGACCCGATACTAGATGTGGGTGTGACCAGGGACCCGATACTAGATGTGGTGTTTTTTTTTTTTTTTTTTTTTTTTTTTTTTAAAAAAAAAAAAAAAAAAAAAAAAAAAAAAAAAAAAAAAGGACCGCGATACTAGATGTGGGTGTGACCAGGACCCGATACTAGATGTGGGTGTGACCAGGACCCGATACTAGATGTGGGTGACCAGTGACCCGATACTAGATGTGGGTGTGACCAGGACCCGATACTAGATGTGGTGTGACCAGGACCCGATACTAGATGTGGGTGTGACCAGGACCCGATACAGATGTGGGTGTGACCAGGACCCGATACTAGATGTGGGGTCGGACCAGAGACCCGATACTAATGTGGGGTGTGACCAGGACCATACTAGATGTGGGTGTGACCGGACCCGATACTAGATGTGGTGTGACCAGGACCCGATACTAGATGTGGTGTGACCAGGACCCGATACTAGATGTGGGTGTGACCAGGGACCGATACTAGATGTGGGTGTGACCAGGGACCGATACTAGATGTGGGTGTGACCAGGGACCCGATACTAGATGTGGTGTGACATGACGTACTAGATGTGGTGACCAGGACCGATACTAGATGTGGGTGTGACCAGGGACCCGATACTAGATGTGGGTGTGCCAGTGACCCGATACTAGATTGGTGGTGACCAGGACCCGATACTAGATGTGGGTGACCAGGGGCCCGATACTAGATGTGGGTGTGACCAGGACCCGTACTAGATGTGGGTGTGACCAGGACCCGATACTAGATGTGGGTGTGACCAGGACCCGATACTAGATGTGGTGTGACCAGGGACCCGATACTAGATGGTGGTGACCAGGACCCGATACTAGATGTGGTGTGACCAGGACCCGATACTAGGAGTGTGACCAGTGACCCGATACTAGATGTGGTGTACCAGGGACCAACTAGATGTGTGGACAGGTGATTGTGACCAGGACCCGATACTGAGTGGGTGACCAGGGACCCGATATGATGTGGGTGTGACCAGGGACCGATACTAGATGTGGTGTGACCAGGGACCCGATACTAGATGTGGGTGTGACCAGGACCCGATACTAGATGTGGGTGACCAGGGACCCGATACTAGATGTGGTGGACCAGGACCCGATACTAGATGTGGGTGGACCAGGACCGATACTAGATGTGGGTGTGACCAGGGACCCGATACTGGGTGTGACCAGGGCCTACAATGTGGTGACCAGTGACCCGATACTAGATGTGGGTGTACCAGGGACCATACTAGTGTGTGACCGACTACTAAGTGGTGTGACAGGGCTACTAATGTGGTGACAGGACCTACTAGATTGTGTGACAGGACGATACTAGTGTGTACCAGGCCGATACTAGATGTGGGTGTGACCAGGGACCCGATACTAGATGTGGTGTGACCAGGACCCGATACTAGATGTGGGTGTGACCAGTGACCCGATACTAGATGTGGGTGTGACCAGGGACCCGATACTAGATGTGGTGTGACCAGGGACCCGATACTAGATGTGGGTGTGACCAGGACCCGATACAGATGTGGGTGTGACCAGGGACCCGATACTAGATTGGGTGTGACCAGGACCCGATACTAGATGTGGGTGTGACCAGAGACCCGATACTAGATGTGGTGTGACCAGGACCCATACTAGATGTGGGTGTGACCAGGACCGATACTAGATGTGGTGTGACCAGGACCCGATACTAGATGTGGGTGTGACCAGGGACCCGATACTAGATGTGGTGTGACCAGGACCCGATACTAGATGTGGTGTGACCAGGGACCCGATACTAGATGTGGGTGTGACCAGGGACCCGATACTAGATGTGGGTGTGACCAGGGACCCGATACTAGATGTGGTGTGACCAGGACCCGATACTAGATGTGGTGTGACCAGGACCCGATACTAGATGTGGTGTGACCAGGACCCGATACTAGATGTGGTGTGACCAGGACCCGATACTAGATGTGGGTGTGACCAGGACCCGATACTAGATGTGAGGTGTGACCAGGACCGATACTAGATGTGGTGTGACCAGGGACCCGATACTAGATGTGGTGTGACCAGGGACCCGATACTAGATGTGGGTGTGACCAGGGACCCGATACTAGATGTGAGTGTGACCAGTGACCCGATACTAGATGTGGTGACCAGGACCTACGATGGGTGACCAGGGACGATACTAGATGTGGGTGTGACCAGGGACCGATACTAGATGTGGTGTGACCAGGGACCCGATACTAGAGTGGGTGTGACCAGGACCCGATACTAGATGTGGTGTGACCAGGGACCCGATACTAGATGTGGTGTGACCAGGGACCCGATACTAGATGTGGGTGTGACC
>WNWK01012126.1:0-61124 GCA_009830355.1 Cherax destructor
ACTGTAAACAGTTGAACAAGACACAAATGCAACACTTAGGTATCTTTTTTTCCCTAAAGTTTGCCCGGGCCCAGCAGGCTTTTCAGTCGACAAACACAGGTGATTTAAAAGACGGCAGAAGTGGTAGTGGAAAGGTAAATATGACGGGAAGGAAGGGGGTTCCCAGTCCTCAGCCTTGGAAGGAGGGAGGGGGATCAGCCCCTCAACCTTGAAGACTAACTTTAGGTAGTCAGTCCCTCAGCTTCTGTTGTCTCCAGTATTTGTACCCCCTGTATTTCCACTGATGAAACCTAGTGAGCAGCGTTTTGACAATAAGATACCTGATTGCTACATATGTATCTTACTGATCATGTCATGTGGCATGGACACTGCTACCACTACTGTTGTTGTCTCTGAGAACATACTGATTGGTGTGTCTGTGATATAGTGAGGTGTATCTCAGTGTATTATATAGGTGTAAAAATGTGTATAGGTTTATATCTGAACATACACACGACAGGTGTATGATATACACACGAGGTGTTATATATATATATATAATATATATATATATATATATATATATATATATATATATATATTTTTTTTGTAACCACGTTGAGCATGTCGTTTTGGCCTGCCTCATGGTGAGCGAAAATCACATGACGCTCTAACCCACAGGACCACCAAATCCTACAAGAATCAAGCACCCAGCATTCGCTCACCATGAGGCAGGCCAAAACGACATGGGTTCGAGCCCTTGGCTAGTCGCAGTGTTGTTATTGATAAATGACCCTGGTGTAGTCTTAATGACCCTGGTGTAGTAGATAGATTTAATGACCTTCCTCTTGCTATTGCCCATCCCATTGCTATTACCCATCTTCCTTCCCTTGCCCTTGCCCTGCCCTTGCCTTCCCTTGCCCTTACCTTCCCTTGCTCTTGCCCTTCCCTTGCCCTTACCCTTACCATCCAGGCTTCACTAATGCACTATAATGTAATATCAGGAGTCCCTTTACCAGCGAGCTGCCACTTCTCAGCCCTAGTACTTACTTGTCCTCAGTCCTAGTACTCTACTTGTCCTCAGTCCTAGTACTCTCTTGTCCTCAGTCCTAGTACTCTACTTGTCCTCAGTCTAGTACTCTACTTGTCCTCAGCCCTATCTTGTCCTCAGTCCTAGTACTTACTTGTCCTCAGTCCTAGTACTCTACTTGTTCTCAGTCCTAGTACTTACTTGTCCTCAGCTCAAGTACTCTACTTGTCCTCAGTCCTAGTACTCTACTTGTTCTCAGTCCTAGTACTCTACTTGTCCTCAGCTCTAGTACTTACTTGTCTCAGTCCTAGTACTCTACTTGTCCTCAGTCCTAGTACTCTACTTGTCCTCAGTCCTAGTACTCTACTTGTCCTCAGTCTAGTATCTTATTGTCCTCAGCCCTAGTACTTGTCCTCAGTCCTAGTACTCTTACTTGTCCTCAGTCCTAGTACTCTACTTGTTCTCAGTCCTAGTACTCTACTTGTCCTCAGCTCAAGTATCTACTTGTCCTCAGTCCTAGTACTTCTACTTGTTCTCAGTCCTAGTACTCACTTGTCCTCAGCTCTAGTACTCTACTTGTCATCAGTCCTAGTACTTTCCTACTTGTCCTCAGTCCTAGTACTCTACTTGTCCTCAGTCCTAGTACTCTACTTGTCCTAGTACTTCTACTTGTCTCAGTCCTGACTTACTTGTCCTCAGTCCTAGTACTCTACTTGTCCTAGTACTTACTTGTTCTCAGTCCTAGTACTCTACTTGTCCTCAGTCCTAGTACTTACTTGTCCTCAGTCCTAGTACTCTACTTGTCCTCAGTCCTAGTACTCTCTTGTCTCAGTCCTAGTACTCTACTTGTCTCTAGTACTCTACTTGTCCTCAGTCCTAGTACTTACTTGTCCTCAGTCCTAGTACTCACTTGTCCTAGTACTCTACTTGTTCTCAGTCCTAGTACCCCTTTACTTGTTCTCAGTCCTAGTACTCTACTTGTCCTCAGCTAGTACTCTACTTGTCCTCAGTCCTAGTACTCTACTTGTTCTCAGTCCTAGTATCTACTTGTCCTCAGTTCCTAGTACTCTTACTTGTCCTCAGTCCTAGTACTCTACTTGTCCTCAGTCCTAGTACTCTACTTGTCCTCAGTCCTAGTACTCTACTTGTCCTCAGTCCTAGTACTCTACTTGTCCTCATTTCTAGTACTGTGTCATCAGTCCTAGTACTCTACTTGTCATCAGTTCTAGTACTCTACTTGTCCTCAGTCCTAGTACTCTACTTGTCCTCATTTCTAGTACTGTGTCCTCAGTCCTAGTACTCTACTTTCTAGTCCTAGTACTCTACTTGTCCTCAGTCCTAGTACTCTTTGTCCTCAGTCCTAGTACTTACTTGTCCTCAGTCCTAGTACTTTTACTTGTCCTCAGTCCTAGTACTTTACTTGTCCTCAGTCTCTAGTACTTACTCTTGTCCTCAGTCCTAGTACTCTACTTGTCCTCAGTCCTAGTACTCTACTTGTCCTCAGTCCTAGTACTTACTTGTCCTCAGTCCTAGTACTCTACTTCTGTCCTAGTACTTACTTGTCCCTCAGTCCTAGTACTACTTGTCCTCAGTCCTAGTACTCTACTTGTCCTAGTCTCCTAGTACTCTACTTGTCCTCAGTCCTAGTACTCTACTTGTCCTCAGTCCTAGTACTTACTTGTCCTCAGCTCTAGTACTCTACTTGTCCTCAGTCCTAGTACTCTACTTGTCCTCAGTCCTAGTACTCTACTTGTCCTCAGTCCTAGTACTCTACTTGTCCTCAGTCCTAGTACTCTACTTGTCCTCAGTCCTAGTACTCTACTTGTCCTCAGTCCTAGTACTCTACTTGTCCTAGTACTCTACTTGTCCTCAGTCCTAGTACTCTACTTGTCCTCAGTCCTAGTACTCTACTTGTCCTCAGTCCTAGTACTCTACTTGTCCTCGGTCCTATGACTACTTGTCCTCAGTCCTAGTACTGTCCTCAGTCCTAGTACTCTACTTGTCCTCAGTCCTAGTACTCTACTTGTCTTCAGTCCTAGTACTCTACTTGTCCTCAGTCCTAGTACTCTACTTGTCCTCAGTCCTAGTACTCTACTTGTTCTCAGTCCTAGGACTACTTGTCCTCAGTCCTAGTACTCTACTTGTCCTCAGTCCTAGTACTCTACTTGTCCTCAGAGACAGAGAAAGATACATCATAATTTACACCTGGAAAATCCTGGAGGGACTGGTTCCAAACCTGAATACTGAAATCACAAGAGACACGACAGATGGTACAAATTACCTCCACTAAAAAGGAGGGGCGTAAGGAGTACACCAAGAGAGGACTAGATCAGTGTAAAGGGGCCAAGACTCTTCAACATCCTTTGTACATAAGGAGAATTACCAACAGACCCCTGGCTGTCTTCAGTAGTGATGTTGATATGTTCCTGATCAGCCAGGCTGTGGTTGCTAGGTTGAACTGCGTGGCGCCAGCAGTAGCAGCCCGGTCCCAGACCGGGCCCCTGGGGCGTTGAGCCCCACAACCGTCTACAGATAACTTTCCCCCAGATAAAATTACTCCACCCTCCCTCGGGGGAGAGTAATATCTTCCCTCCCTTAGAATTCACCTTGGTGGTGGGGAGAGTAATATTCCACTTCCCCAGATTCCACCCAGGGACGAGTAATGTCCCCCTCTCCCCAGAATCCATGCAGGGGGAGAGTAATATCCTCCCTTTCCCTGAATTTACCCTGGTGGAGGGGAAAGTAATATCCTCCCCAGAATCCACTCAGGGAGAGGGGAGAATAACCTCCCTTCCCAGAATCCACCCAGGGTGGTGGTGGATACTAATATCCCCCTCCCCCAGAGACGAGTAATGTCCCCCAGGGGGGGTGAGTAATATCGCCCAGGGGATATCATAATATCCCTCTTCCCCCAGAATCACCCCAGGGGGAGGAACATCTGAAGCCAAATTGTCTCGTAGCGTCAAATCGCCCGCCAAATGATCGTCCCCTGTGGGTTGACGCCGGGGTTTTGAAAACTGAACACAGCCCCAGGTAATGTCTGTCCTGGGGTGAATTGTTGAGGAAACGCTTTTAGCGGATCACGCAAATTGAATTGGCGAAGTTGGCGTGTGGCGAGGGTTTGGAGTACCTTGGGTAGGGGGAGGGCAGGGATAGAACGCTCCTCCTATCTCCCCTGGGTATACGACCCTTCACAGCACCGCTAAAACAAGACTGAACAGCCTGGTTGATCAAGGAGTAAGCCTAGCCTATAGGCTTAGAGTACCAAAACTCTAAAAAATCTGCTATAGGCAGATACACATGGTATGCCATGCATGCCTGCTATAGGCAAGTATACATGGTATACCATGTATATCTGCTATAGGCAGGTATACGTGGTATACCATGTATATCTGCTGTAGGAAGGTATACATGGTATACCATGTATATCTGCTGTTGGAAGATATACATGGTATACCATGTATGTCTGCTATAGGCAGGTATACGTGGTATACCATGTATATCTGCTGTTGGAAGATATACATGGTATACCATGTATGTCTGCTATAGGCAGGTATACATGGTATTCTGTTTGTTGGTAGTGAAGGCAGCTGCTGCTCTCACTCTGTGTATACTTGTATTTATGTATACAAATACAAGTATAGAGAGCAACAAAGCCATTTACCTACGTCAGTAAGTAAGTCACGTCAGTAACTACGAAAGTCACGTCAGTAACTACGAAAGTCACGTCAGTAACTACGAAAGTCACGTCAGTAACTACGAAAGTCACGTCATTAACTACGAAAGTCAGTCGTAACTAGAAAGTCACGTCAGTAACTACGAAAGTCACGTCAGTAACTCGAAAGTCACGTCAGTAACTACGAAAGTCACGTCGTAACTACGAAAGTCACGTCAGTAACTACGAAAGTCACGTCAGTAACTACGAAAGTCACGTCAGTAACTACGAAAGTCACGTCAGTAACTACGAAAGTCACGTCAGTAACTACGAAAGTCACGTCAGTAACTACGAAAGTCACGTCAGTAACTACGAAAGTCACGTCAGTAACTACGAAAGTCACGTCAGCTACGAAGTCACGTCAGTAACTACGAAAGTCACGTCGTAACTACGAAAGTCACGTCAGTAACTACGAAGTCACGTCAGTAATACGAAGTCACGTCGTAACTACGAAAGTCACGTCAGTAACTACGAAAGTCACGTCAGTAACTACGAAAGTCACGTCAGTAACTACGAAAGTCACGTCAGTAACTACGAAAGTCACGTCAGTAACTACGAAAGTCACGTCAGTAACTACGAAAGTCACGTCAGTAACTACGAAAGTCACGTCAGTAACTAAGACAGTGACGTATGCAAATGATGTGTTGTCAGACTGGTTTTTTTTTCTTTTGCAACATGTTGACCAGACGAGTGATGACGTGTGTGTGGGGGGGGAAGTGAATTGAAAAAAGTTGGCAGATAGGCGTGCAACTTTCTGGAAATTTTGACCAGATGTACAACCAAAATTTAGAATGATACTGTCAAAGTTTATTTTTTTTCAGTGAAAAAGATTTTCGTAGCAGTTCTTGATGTTATTGTGTGTGTACCCACCTAATTGTACTCACCTAGTTGTGGTTGCAGGGGTCGAGTCATAGCTCCTGGCTCTTCATTGGCCTCTGCTCCATGAGCTTTATCATACCTCTTCTTAAAGCTAGGTATGGTTCCTGCATCCACTACATCACTTCCCAGACTATTCCACTTCCTGACAGCTCTGTGACTAAAGTGTCGTGGGGTAGTGACAAAAAATACTTCCTAACATCTCTGTGATTCATCTGAGTCTTCAACTTCCAACTGTGTCCCCTTGTTTCTGTGTCCCATCTCTGGAACATCCTGTCTGTCCACCTTGTCGATTCCTCTCAGTATTTTATATGTCGTTATCATATTTTCCCTATCTCTCTTGTCCTCCAGTGTCGTCAGGTCAATTTCCCTTAACCTCTACTCGTAGGACATGCCTCTTAGTTCCGGGACCAGTCTTGTTGCAAACCTTTGCACTTTCTCTAGTTTACGTGCTTGGCTAGGTGTGGGTTCCAAACTGGTGCTGCATACTCCAATATAGGCCTAAAGTACACAGGCTACTAGGCGCCCGTATGCTGCAGCAGTTATTTGGTTGATGTGCGCCTCAGGAGATGTGCCCGGTGTTATACTCACCCCAAGATCCTTTTCCTTGAGTGAGGTTTGTAGTCTTTGGTCCCCTAGACTGTACTCCGTCTGCGGTCTTCTTTGCCCATCCCCAATCTTCATGACTTTGTACTTGGTGGGGTTGAACTCCAGGAGCCAGTTGTTGAGATCCCTTTGTAGTTCTGCCTGGTCCTCGTCCGACTGGATTCTTCTCATCAACTTCACATCTTCTGCAAACAGGGACACTTCTCAGTCTATTCCTTGTGTCATATTCACAAATAACAGAAACAACACTGGTCCTAGGACTGACCAGTGTGGAACCCCGCTCGTCACCGGCGCCCACTCTGACACCTCGCCACGTACCATGACTCGCTGTTGTCTTCCTGACAGGTATTCCCTGATCCATTGTAGTGCCTTCCCTGTTACCCCTGCCTGGTCCTCCAGCTTCTGCACTAATCTCTTGTGTGGAACTGTGTCAAACGCCTTCTTACAGTCCAAGCAAACGCAATTTACCCACCCATCTGTTTCTTGTGTTACTGCTTTCACCCTGTCACAGAACTCCAGTAGGTTTGTGACACAGGATTTCCCGTCCCTGAAACCATGCTGGCTGTCGTTGATAAGCTTATTCCTTTCTAAGTGCTCCACCACTCTTCTGATGATCTCCATGACTTTGCATACTATACATGTCAGTAACACTGGTCTGTAGTTTAATGCTTCGTGTCTGTCTCTTTTTTTTAAAAATTGGAACTAAATTTGCTGTCCATACCTCAGGTAGTCGCCCTGTTTCGATAGATGTGTTGAAGATCGTTGTTAGTGGTACACACAGCTCCTCTGCTCCCTCTCTCAGGACCCATGGAGAGATGTGTGGCCCCATCGCCTTTGATGTGTGTATGTTGGGGGGGACATTCAATAGGTAATAGTCAGATATAAGAACATACAAAGAGAAGGCTTCATACGCTTATTAAATTGATATTAATGTATATAAAGCCCAAAAAATGAGTAGCTTGGAGGTAATGTGTGGTGTGTGGCACTTAGTGTGTTAATGACAACATGTATGTTGATGGCACTTAACATGTATGTTAATGGCACTTAACATGTATGTTAATGGCACTTAACATGTGTGTTTCTGTATTAGGTAATTACTATACCTCCACCACCATAACTACTACCACTATCACCACCACCACCACTACTACTACTACCACCACCAATACCACTATCACCACCACCACCACCACCACTACTACCACCAACACCACCACTACTACCACCAACACCACCACTACTACCACCGCTACTACTACCACTATCACCACCACTTCTACCACCACTATCACCACCACTTCTACCACCACTATCACCACCACTTCTACCACCACTATCACCACCACTACTACTACGACCACCACCACTACTACTACTACCACCAACCACTACTACCACCACCACTTGTGCTATCAACGATTATAAAAATTCTACACATATTCAACTTCCCCAAAAAATTATAACCATATAAAAAAAAAAATTCAAACACTTTTCACCAAAATTCCCCGAAAAACTTGAGTCTTAACCAGTGAATTTTTCAACTCTATATTCAAGTTCCACTGCATTGAAAAGTTCCAGTCTATTGCGAAGTTCCAATATATTGAAAAGTTTGTGTCGCGGGGTTCTTAAGAGTGAAGGAAGCGATGAGACCTAAATGAAGGCTGTGATAGGCATGTATTATGGGATAAAGATGGAGCCTAGTTTCTACCTCACGTCTACCTGGAGCCTAGTTTCTACCTCACGTCTACCTGGAGCCTAGTTTCTACCTCTCGTCTACCTGCAGCCTAGGTCGAGATGTAATTGAGGGAGGCCTGCAGCCTAGGTCGAGATGTAATTGAGGGAGGCCTGCAGCCTAGCGTGTGCAGTTTAAAACGGAAGTCACGTGACACTCGCTTGGTTTACAGAGGGATGGTGTATATAATGGCAGTGACACATATACATGTGTTGGGCAAAATAATATAAACACTTTTTTATGTAACATTTTTTATTTTCAATAGGAGTTGGTCTTCCATTTGCAACTAAAACAACAATTCGTGGTAGAATTGATTCATGCAGCATTTAAACAGTATATACTACACAAGTATTGCATCATTGACAGCTCGGCGATGCTAACATATGGCGTCCTCGACACCACTGAAAACTAATATGCAAAGTGAGCTGTGGACGCTTCAGGCTCTGGGTTAATTGTATACAAAGTAAGAGAACGTTGTGTAATAAAACATATGATATACTAGAACATAATGCATTACTAATGGTGGATCACGGGAAGTCAGTGAGATTGATCGATCATTATTATTCATGTGATCTACGGATTTTGAGGCAAATTATATGCAAAGAAGAAAGTGTTTAACAGAAAAGACAAACTAGGTGCTGCAACTGCATGTGCTTGCAACACAACTGTTAATTAAGGATTCCATCTCTACAGCCTGTGGATTAGCTGAATACTCCTACAAAGCAGAAGGTTGTAAAAACTTAATGGCACTATAGGCCGCTAGTCTGCCAATATCAAGGGCAACTTGTTTACAAGCTGGACGTGTGAAGGTTGAAGCTTCCACTGACACATTGAACACATTCAGCAACTTTGAAATACGTGTAATCACTTAGTGAATGAAACCCCAATTGCGGTTGAAGTACTGATTCACGGAACAAGAAATAAGGGTCAGAAACTTGCTGGGAAATATATAAGCACAGATGTTGTGAAAATGACGGTTGGTAATGAGTTTACTGGCTTCTCCAGGCGAAGGAGATCTGGAAAGACTGTAGCAAGTCTTCTGGTTGATAAGTAAGACACATGTGCAACAGTGAGGTATCTTCAGTCGGGTACAGAAGAGTTAGCAGTAGAGATGTGAAGACGTAGTTGAGGGACTGACCACCTCAAAACATCGTCCTCACATCTCTACTGCTTCTACTAGAGGTTCTCGAGAATAGTCTGTGGACTGTTGAATGCCTGTCAGTCGCCAGAGAAACACTAGAATCCTGAGACGGGTCACGGGTTTCTAAGTCACGATATTCACATTATCACTCCTAATTACAGGTGACTCATTCTTACAGAGACAACAGACTAGAGGAAAGAATCTGAAATGACACAATAGGAGAAATTAGGTAAAATGGACACGCGTTTCGCTATTGTCACAATGAGACGTCGTATTAGGGCTCCCGTGTGTCCTTTTACCCAACATATTGTCGGTAATTCCACCAGCATTATTACACAAGAAATAACGTTAAGAGAAACAACGCTGACCTAACTGCATATGTAAAATTATAGAACTGAAGGAGGGTAAGAAACCTCACTGAACTTAATCAGTGGTGAGTTGTGTCTACCTCACCAGTGGTGAGATGTCTCTACCTCACCAGTGGTGAGATGTCTCTACCTCACCAGTGGTGAGTTGTCTCTGCCTCACCAGTGGTGAGTTGTCTCTACCTCACCAGTGGTGAGATGTCTCTACCTCATCAGTGGTGAGATGTCTCTACCTCACCAGTGGTGAGATGTCTCTACCTCACCAGTGGTGAGTTGTCTCTACCTCACCAGTGGTGAGATGTCTCTACCTCACCAAATTCAGTAAGACTTTTTTAAACAATAAAATTATGACTCGATGCAAAAATTTCAAATAATTCAACATACTGAAAAGTTTTAACATAAATTCCGATATATTGAAAAGTTCCATTGAAAAGTTTTAACAAATTCCGATATATTGAAAAGTTTTAACAAAAATTCCAATATATTGAAAAGTTCCATTGAAAAGTTTTAAAATAAATTCCGATATATTGAAAAGTTTTAACATAAATTCCGATATATTGAAAAGTTCTACACTGAAAACTTTTTAACATAAGTTCCCGTATATTAAAGAGTTCCTCTAGATTGAAAAATTACAAAACTAAAAGTTTCAATACATTGAAGAGTTCCAACACACTGAAAAGTTACAAAGTGCCATCATATTGAAAAGTTCCAATTCATTAAAATTCTCACATTGAAAAGTTCCAATGCATAGAACATTCCAGTGTTGGAAATTTTCTGTGTGTTGGAACTTTTCAGTGTTGGTGTAACCAACAGGCCCACATATTGCCCACCCATTGTCACCCACCTTCCAACCCACCCTCACTCACCTTCCCACCCACCTACCCACCCTCACTCACCTTCCCACCCACCTACCCACCCTCACTCACCTTCCCACCCACCTACCCACCCTCACTCACCTTCCCACCCACCTACCCACCCACACTCACCTTCACACCCACCTTCCAACCCACCCTCACCCACCTTCCAACCCACCTACCCACCCACACTCACCTTCCCACCCACCTACCCACCCTCACTCACCTTCCCCCCCACCTACCCACCCACACTCACTTTCACACCCACCTTCCAACCCACCCTCACTCACCTTGCCACCCACCCTCACTCACCTTGCCACCCACCTTCCAACCCACCCTCACCCACCTTCCAACCCACCCTCACTCACCTTGCCACCCACCCTCACTCACCTTGCCACCCACCCTCACTCACCTTGCCACCCACCCTCACCTTGCCACCCACCCTCACTCACCTTGCCACCCACCCTCACTCACCTTGCCACCCACCCTCACTCACCTTGCCACCCACCCTCACTCACCTTGCTACCCCCCCACCTGCCACCACCCTCACTTGCCACCCACTCCTCACCTTGCCACCCACCCTCACTCACCTTGCCACCCACCCTCCTCACCTTGCCACCCACCCTCGCTCACCTTGCCACCCACCCTACCTCACCTTGCCACCCACCCTCACTCACCTTGCCACCCACCCTCACTCACCTTGCCACCCACCCTCACTCACCTTGCCACCCACCCTCACCACTCCTTGCCACCCACCCTCACTCACCTTGCCACCCCACCCTCCACTCACCTTGCCACCCACCCTCACTCACCTTGCCACCCACCCTCACTCACCTTGCCACCCACCCTCACTCACCTTGCCACCCACCTCACTCACCTTGCCACCCACCCTCACTCACCTTGCCACCCACCCTCACTCACCTTGCCACCCACCCTCACTCACCTTGCCACCCACCCTCACTCACCTTGCCACCACCCTCACTCACCTTGCCACCCACCCTCACTCACCTTGCCACCCACCCTCCACTCACCTTGCCACCCACCCTCACTCACCTTGCCACCCACCCTCACTCACCTTGCCACCCACCTCACCACCTTCCACCCACCTCACCTTGCCACCCACCCTCACTCACCTTGCCACCCACCCTCACTCACCTTGCCACCCACCCTCACTCACCTTGCCACCCACCCTCACTCACCTTGCCACCACCCTCACTCACCTTGCCACCCACCCTCACTCACCTTGCCACCCACCCTCACTCACCTTGCCACCACCCCACTCACCTTGCCACCCACCCTCACTCACCTTGCCACCCACTACCATTGCTACCACTACTCACTTGCCGACCACTCACTCACCTTGCCACCACCCTTACGTAACCTTGGCACCAATACTACTGTGACACCCATATGTGTACCAGTGCACACTCATGTGTGTACCAGTACCATGTGTACCATGAACTCATGCTTGACCAGTGACACTCACTTGCTACCAGTGACCATGTGTTACCAGTGACCCACCATGTACCTTGGACCAGTCTACCTGATTATGACCTAGTTACCATTGTGCTACCAGTGAACCATGTGTGACCAGTGAACCATGTGTGACTCACCGTGACCATACCATGTGATACTAGTGACCATGTGTTGCTACCATTGTGAACCATGTGTACTATGCAGTACAGTGACCATGTGTGCTACCATGTGAACCATGTGTGACCAGTGAACCATGTGTGGACCAGTGTACCATGTGTATACAGTGAACCATGTGTGTACCAGTGAACCATGTGTGTACCAGTGAACCATGTGTACCAGTGAACCATGTGTGTACCAGTGAACCATGTGTGGACCAGTGTACCATGTGTATACTAGTGTACCATGTGTGGACCAGTGTACCATGTGTATACTAGTGAACCATGTGTGGACCAGTGTACCATGTGTATACTAGTGTAACCATGTGTGTACCAGTGAACCATGTGTATACTAGTGTACCATGTGTGTACCAGTGAACCATGTGTGGACCAGTGAACCATGTGTGGACCAGTGAACCATGTGTGGACCAGTGTACCATGTGTGTACCAGTGAACCATGTGTATACTAATGTACCATGTGTATACTAGTGTACCGTATGTGTACCAGTGAACCGTGTGGACCAGTGGACCATGTGTATACTAATGTACCATGTGTGTACCAGTGAACCATGTGTGGACCAGTGTACCATGTGTGTGTACCATGTGAACCATGTGTATGTACCATTGAACCACGTATGAACCATGTGGATCAGTGAACCATGTGTACTAGTGAACCATATGTGTACCAGTGGAGCAGTTGTGCTCCAGTGAACCATATGTGTACCAGTGGAGCAGTTGTGCTGCAGTGAACCATGTGGACTATGTGTACCAGTGAACCATGTGGACTATGTGTACCAGTGAACCATGTGGACTATGTGTACCAGTAAACCATGTGTACTATGTGTACCAGTGAACCATGTGGACTATGTGTACCAGTGAACCATGTGGACTATGTGTACCAGTGAACCATGTGTACCAGTGAACCATGTGGACTATGTGTACCAGTAAACCATGTGTACTATGTGTACCAGTGAACCATGTGGACTATGTGTACCAGTGAACCATATGTATAACAGTGGACCATACGTGGTCCAGTGGGTCATTTGAAGCAAATTTTGTGCTTTGAGACCTTACAGTGAGAGTCCTTACCGTGGGGAACGTTGAGAGAGAGACAGAGAGAAAGAGAGAGAGAGAGAGAAAGAGAGAGAGAGAGAGAGAGAGAGAGAGAGAGAGAGAGAAAGAGGGAGAGAGAGGGAGCTAGTATGAGGCAGCAGAGGAACAAAACAAGTCTTTCAGCATTATCTACTACAGATCAACTGCATCACCATGGTTACCCCTCCATATACCCTCCCTCCCTTCACTCTCCCTTTTCTCTCCTCTGTCTCCCTCGACGTTTTTCATTCCTACCTTTCCCTGGTTTATTCTCTCTCTGTGTACACACACATTACCTTATAATATTATCTTGCTTCCTGCCTCTTTGCGTCGCCTATTTGTAGTAGCTGGGGGTCGAGTCTTGGCTCCTGGGTCTCCCTCTCAAACCGGACGCTTTTTCACTCTCCTGGTTTACTTGGAGTGTTCCAGGGGCCCGGTCCTAAACCAGGCCTTCCAGTGGATGGCCTGATCAACCAGGCTGTTGGTACTGGCCGCACGAAGTACACCATATGCAACACAGAGTATAGTCTAGGTGTCCAAAGACTGCAAACCTCACTCAAAGAAAAAGATCTTGGGGTGAGTATAATACCGAGCACATCTCCTGAGGCACACATCAATCAGATAACTGCTGCAGCATACGGGCGGCTGGCAAACCTAATAATAGCGTTCCAATACCTCACTAAGGAATCATTCAAGACTCTGTACACCATATACGTCAGGCCCATACTGGAGTATGCAGCACCAGTCTGGAACCCACACCTGGTCAAGCACGTCAAGAAATTAGAGAAAGTGCAAAGGTTTGCAACAAGACTAGTCCCAGAGCTAAGGGGATTGTCCTACGAAGAAAGGTTAAGGGAAATCGGCCTGACGACACTAGAGGACAGGAGGGTTAGGGGAGACATGATAACGACATATAAAATACTGCGAGGAATAGATAAGGTGGACAGAGACAAGATGTTCCAGAGAGGGGACACAGAAACAAGGGGTCACAATTGGAAGTTGAAGACTCCTATGAGTCAAAGGGATGTTAGGAAGTATTTCTTCAGTCATAGAGTTGTCAGGAAGTGGAATAGTCTGGAAAGTGACGTAGTGGAGGCAGGAACCATACATAGTTTTAAGACTAGGTTTGATAAAGCTCATGGAGCAGGGAGAGAGAGGACCTAGTAGCAATCAGTGAAGAGGCGGGGCCAGGAGCTATGACTCGACCCCTGCAACCACAAATACGTGAGTACAGCCCGGCTGATCAGGAACTGGCTTCAGGAACTTGTACAGTTCTTTCTTGAAGACAGCCAGGGGTCTGTTGGTATTTCCCCTTTGGTATCAAGGATGGGTTTTGAATAGTCCTGTTCACCTTACATTTTTGTTCCATGGAGTACAGATCAGGGAACTTCAAACGTTCTCAGTAATTTAGGTGCTTGACTGAACTTGTACGAGCAGTGAAGGTTCTCTGTACATTCTCCAGGTCTGTAATTTCACCTGTCTTGAACTGAGTTGTTAGAGTACAACAGTACTCCAGCCTACAGAGTACAAGTAACTTGACCATCATCATTGTATTGGCATCTCTTGTTTTAAAGGTTCTAGTTATCCATTCTATAATTTTCCTTGTGTTGTGATAGTGACACTGTTGTGATCTTTGAAGGTGAAATCTTCTGACATGATCACTCCCAGGTCTCTCAAATTAGTCTTACGTTCTATTGAGTGATTCAAGTTTGTTTTATACTCTCTTCCAGTCTTTATTTCCTCAATCTTTCCATAATGTAGTAACTAAAACTTGTCCTCATTGATCATCATATTGTTGTCAGTGACCCACTGCAAGACTTTGTTTACATCATCTTGGAGGTTTGTTGTGTCCTCAGTGGATGACACTCATACATAGTCTAGTATTGATGTCAGTGACCCACTGCAAGACTTTGTTTACATCAGCTTGGAGGTTTGTTGTGTCCTCAGTGGATGACACTCATACATAGTCTAGTATTGATGTCAGTGACTCACTGCAAGACTTTGTTTACATCAGCTTGGAGGTTTGTTGTGTCCTCAGTGGATGACACTCATACATAGTCTAGTATTGATGTCAGTGACTCACTGCAAGACTTTGTTTACATTAGCTTGGAGGTTTGTTGTGTCCTCAGTGGATGACACTCATACATAGTCTAGTATTGATGTCAGTGACCCACTGCAAGACTTTGTTTACATCATCTTGGAGGTTTGTTGTGTCCTCAGTGGATGACACTCATACATAGTCTAGTA
Source organism: Cherax destructor (assembly GCA_009830355.1). Lineage (NCBI taxonomy): Eukaryota > Metazoa > Arthropoda > Malacostraca > Decapoda > Parastacidae > Cherax > Cherax destructor. The sequence goes on from WNWK01012126.1 coordinate 15,269, forward strand.
TTGATGTCAGTGACCCACTGCAAGACTTTGTTTACATCAGCTTGGAGGTTTGTTGTGTCCTCAGTGGATGACACTCATACATAGTCTAGTATTGATGTCAGTGACTCACTGCAAGACTTTGTTTACATCAGCTTGAGGTTTGTTGTGTCCTCAGTGGATGACACTCATACATAGTCTAGTATTGTTGTCAGTGACCCACTGCAAGACTTTGTTTACATCACCTTGAGGTTTGTTGTGTCCTCAGTGGATGACACTCATACATAGTCTAGTATTGTTGTCAGTGACTCACTGCAAGACTTTGTTACATCAACTTGAGGTTTGTTGTGTCCTCAGTGGATGACACTCATACATAGTCTAGTATTGTTGTCAGTGACCCACTGCAAGACTTTGTTTACATCAGCTTGAGGTTTGTTGTGTCCTCAGTGGATGACACTCATACATAGTCTAGTATTGTTGTCAGTGACCCACTGCAAGACTTTGTTTACATCACCTTGAAGGTTTGCTGTGTCCTCAGTGGATGACACTCATACATAGTCTAGTATTGTTGTCAGTGACCACTGCAAGACTTTGTTTACATCAGCTTGAGGTTTGTTGTGTCCTCAGTGGATGACACCATACATAGTCTAGTATTGTTGTCAGTGACCCACTGCAAGACTTTGTTTACATCACCTTGAGGTTTGTTGTGTCCTCAGTGGATGACACTCATACATAGTCTAGTATTGTTGTCAGTGACTCACTGCAAGACTTTGTTTACATCAACTTGAGGTTTGTTGTGTCCTCAGTGGATGACACTCATACATAGTCTAGTATTGTTGTCAGTGACCCACTGCAAGACTTTGTTTACATCAGCTTGGAGGTTTGTTGTGTCCTCAGTGGATGACACTCACATAGTCTAGTATTGTTGTCAGTGACCCACTGCAAGACTTTGTTTACATCACCTTGAAGGTTTGTTGTGTCCTCAGTGGATGACACTCATACATAGTCTAGTATTGTTGTCAGTGACTCACTGCAAGACTTTTGTTTACATCAGCTTGGAGGTTTGTTGTGTCCTCAGTGGATGACACTCATACATAGTCTAGTATTGTTGTCAGTGACCCACTGCAAGACTTTGTTTACATCATCTTGAGGTTTGTTGTGTCCTCAGTGGATGACACTCATACATAGTCTAGTATTGATGTCAGGACTCACTGCAAGACTTTGTTTACATCAGCTTGAGGTTTGTTGTGTCCTCAGTGGATGACACTCATACATAGTCTAGTATTGATGTCAGTGACTCACTGCAAGACTTTGTTTACATCAGCTTGAGGTTTGCTGTGTCCTCAGTGGATGACACTCATACATAGTCTAGCATTGTTGTCAGTGACCCACTGCAAGACTTTGTTTAAATCAACTTGAGGTTTGTTGTGTCCTCAGTGGATGACACTCATACATAGTCTAGTATTGTTGTCAGTGACTCACTGCAAGACTTTTTTTTTACATCAACTTGAGGTTTGTTGTGTCCTCAGTGGATGACACTCATACATAGTCTAAGTATTGTTGTCAGTGACTCACTGCAAGACTTTGTTTACATCAACTTGAGGTTTGTTGTGTCCTCAGTGGATGACACTCATACATAGTCTAGTATTGTTGTCAGTGACCCACTGCAAGACTTTGTTTACATCAGCTTGGGGGTTTGTTGTGTCCTCAGTGGATGACACTCATACATAGTCTAGTATTGTTGTCAGTGACCCACTGCAAGACTTTGTTTACATCAGCTTGAGGTTTGTTGTGTCCTCAGTGGATGACACTCATACATAGTCTAGTATTGTTGTCAGTGACCCACTGCAAGACTTTGTTTACATCAGCTTGGAGGTTTGTTGTGTCCTCAGTGGATGACAATCATACATAGTCTAGTATTGTTGTCAGTGACCCACTGCAAGACTTTGTTTACATCAACTTGAGGTTTGTTGTGTCCTCAGTGGATGACACTCATACATAGTCTAGTATTGTTGTCAGTGACCCACTGCAAGACTTTGTTTACATAAACCTTGGAGGTTTGTTGTGTCCTCAGTGGATGACACTCATACATAGTCTAGTATTGTTGTCAGTGACCCACTGCAAGACTTTGTTTACATCAGCTTGAGGTTTGTGTGTCCTCAGTGGATGACACTCATACATAGTCTAGTATTGTTGTCAGTGACCCACTGCAAGACTTTGTTTACATCAGCTTGGAGGTTTGCTGTGTCCTCAGTGGATGACACTCATACATAGTCTAGTATTGTTGTCAGTGACCCACTGCAAGACTTTGTTTACATCAGCTTGGAGGTTTGTTGTGTCCTCAGTGGATGACACTCATACATAGTCTAGTATTGTTGTCAGTGACCCACTGCAAGACTTTGTTTACATCACCTTGGAGGTTTGTTGTGTCCTCAGTGGATGACACTCATACATAGTCTAGTATCTTCAGCAAAGGATCATACAGGGCTGATTTATGTCTCGGTTTATGTGGGATATGAGACTGAGGAAGATAACAGGGGCCAGTACTGTGCCGCGTTGTGGAACAGAACTTCTCATTGTGGCAGCCTCTGATTTCACTCTGTTGACTATTGCTGTGCGGTTTTTTTTTTGTGTGTGTGTGTGAAAAATTAAATATCCAATTGTTGAAGACTTTTGCAAAGTCTGTGTACAATATGAGGCCTGGTCACAGACCGGGCCGCGGGGGCGTTGACCCCCGGAACTCTCTCCAGGTATATTATATCTGCATTTTGTCTTCCAATGCATCCAAGACCATGTCATAGTGGTCCAGTAGTTGTGAGAGGCAGGAGCGACTATCCAAGACCATGTCATAATGGTCCAATTGTTGTAAGATGCAGGAACTACCATCCAAGACCATGTCATAGTGGTCCAGTAGTTGTGAGAGGCAGGAGCGACTATCCAAGACCATGTCATAGTGGTCCAATAGTTGTAAGAGGCAGGAACTACCATCCAAGACCATGTCATAGTGGTCCAATAGTTGTAAGAGGCAGGAACTACCATCCAAGACCATGTCATAGTGGTCCAGTAGTTGTGAGAGGCAGGAGCGACTATCCAAGACCATGTCATAGTGGTCCAGTAGTTGTGAGAGGCAGAAGCGACTATCCAAGACCATGTCATAGTGGTCCAGTAGTTGTGAGAGGCAGGAGCGACTATCCAAGACCATGTCATAGTGGTCCAGTAGTTGTGAGAGGCAGGAGCGACTATCCAAGACCATCTCATAGTGGTCCAGTAGTTGTGAGAGGCAGGAGCGACCATCCAAGACCATGTCATAGTGGTCCATTAGTTGTGAGAGGCAGGAGCGACCATCCAAGACCATGTCATAGTGGTCCAGTAGTTGTGAGAGGCAGGAGCGACCAGTTCTAAACCCATGCTGCCCTGGTTTGTGCAGTTGCTGTAAAACCATGTGGTCAGTATTCTGTTTGCTAAATCAATCTCAAAGATTTTGATAATGTGGGACATTAGTTCTATTGATCTAATATTCTTTGGCGTGGATGGTGTTGCTGTCACCTCTGTAGAATGGGACTACCTTGATGGTATGTGTACCTCTGATGAGTTGATATACCTTTGATGAGTTTTAGTCTTTCTACTCCCGGAGCCCGGCCATGGGCCAGGCTCGTGGGGTGACACCTGTCCTGACTCCTTCATGGAATATAGAGGTTCCACGAGTCAGTGCCTAGGGCAGAGTGCTTGATCAATGATCCTCGCGCTAGATTCTCCTACCAGGAACCGCGTACCAGGATCCTTATACCAGGATCCTCCTGCCAGATCCTCATACGAGTATCCTTACACCAGGATCCTCATTGTGAATATAAGCTCAAAGTTATTTTCCAGTCTGGTTTGTGAGCGACATCAACTGAACTCTCTCTCTCTCTCTCTCTCTGAAGCAGGGAAAATATGGACTATTTCTGACATCAGGCACTCAGGCCCTCTGAAAGCACTGAATGCAGCGACGCTGAAGGTTCCTCCAATGAATGCAGCGACGTTGAAGACTCCTCCAATGAATGTAGCGACGTTGAAGACTCCTCCAATGAATGCAGCGACGTTGAAGGACTCCTCCAATGAATGCAGCGACGTTGAAGACTCCTCCAATGAATGCAGCGACGTTGAAGACTCCTCCAATGAATGCAGCGACGCTGAAGGCTCCTTCACTGAATGAAGAGACGTTGAAGGCTCCTCCAATGAATGAAGCCACGTTGAAAGCTCCTCCAGTGAATGAAGTGACTGATAATTTCTGCCTAGTGCAATCTATACATAAGGATTATTTTCGTCTCGCAAGGGTTTTTAAGCAGCTGTCATATCAGTGTGTTGAAGATGTCATTGTGTATGTTGCAGTGGTTGTCTTATTGTTTGTATACTTGTGTATATTTACACAAGCGACTGTTTCAGGGCCGTTGTATTCCTGGGTTAAAGAGTGATCCCATTTTTCGTATTTATTTCAAGTTCTGCTTTGTTCTCATGCATGTAGGGCTGCAGTATTCATACACGGATGTTGTATTCATACGTGGATGCAGTGCTCATACATGGATGCAGTGCTCATACATGGATGCAGTGCTCATACATGGATGCATGCTGTATGCTGTAATATTCATGGATGAATGTTGTATATTTTGATGTGAATAACTACCGCCAGAGCTCTCATTCACCTGTGTTGCGTGAACTGTCTTATTTGCCAGTGGTGTCCCCCCCCTTTAATGGGAAGGCTCCTTGATACTGAAGGGCTCTTGATCGAAGGGAATAGAGCTAAACCAATCCTCGGATCAAACCTCATCACCCACTTATATAACCCCTAAGGGTTCAGGTTCTCCCAGTAAATATAACTTGCGTTTCTGGACCCGCTCCTGGCATTGATAGCGGCCATATTGAATCACTTTGCGGGAGGAAATGTTCTGTTATTGTTTGTAAAAATCGCATTTAGCGCATTTATTGGCGCATATCCAGTGCACAGATGTTCATATATACATTTTTTTTTTGGTTTCAGGGCTTGCCGCAGACGCCCAAGAGCGGCGCCAAGTCGTGTCCCTACAACGGCGTGGAACATTCGGCTCGACCCCCGGAATGGGTCACCGCGCCAGATGATGACAATGTAAGCACAGACAATAATAAAATAAAATAAATTCAGGTTCTGGTGATTTGTGGTCGTTGTGAGGCGCTAAACCCACTGGGGGGAGGTTGTAGAGCGCTCCCTTAGTTAAGGTCTTTGTGGGTGACGGTCCAGGACCCAAAGAACACTGGTTTATATTTTTTGCTCTGAATTGTAGCAGTGGTATTATAGCTTTAGTATTGTACCTGTGGTATTATAGCTAGGGTATTATAGCTTTAGTATTGTACCTGTGGTATTATAGCTAGGGTATTATAGCCTTAGTATTGTACCTGTAGTATTGTAGCTAGGGTATTGTAGCTGTGGTACTATAGCTTTAGTATTGTACCTGTGGTATTGTAGCTGTGGTATTATAGCTTTAGTATTGTACCTGTGGTATTATAGCCTTAGTATTGTACCTGTAGTATTGTAGCTATGGTATTGTAGCTGTGGTATTATAGCCTTAGTATTGTACCTGTAGTATTGTAGTTAGGGTATTGTAGCTGTTGTATTATAGCTTTAGCATTGTACCTGTAGTATTGTAGCTGGGTATTGTGTAGCTAGAGCGTATTATAGCCTTATTGTACCTGTAGTATTGTAGCTAGGTATTGTACCTGTGGCATTGTAACTGTGGTATTGTAGCTTTAGTATTGTAACTGTGGTATTATAGCTTTAGTATTGTACCTGTAGTATTGTAGCTAGGGTATTATAGCCTTAGTATTGTACCTGTAGTATTGTAGCTAGGGTATTATAGCCTTATTGTACCTGTAGTATTGTAGCTAGGGTATTGTACCTGTGGCATTGTAACTGTGGTATTGTAGCTTTAGTATTGTAACTGTGGTATTATAGCTTTAGTATTGTACCTGTAGTATTGTAGCTAGGGTATTATAGCTTAGTATTGTACCTGTAGTATTATAGCTAGGGTATTATAGCCTTAGTATTGTACCTGTAGTATTATAGCTAGGGTATTATAGCCTTAGTATTGTACCTGTAGTATTGTACTTATTGTATTACAGTTTTAGTATTGTACCTGTAGTATTGTAGCTAGGGTATTATAGCCTTAGTATTGTACCTGTAGTATTGTAGCTGTGGTATTATAGCCTTAGTATTGTACCTGTAGTATTGTAGCTAGGGTATTATAGCCTTAGTATTGTACCTGTAGTATTGTAGCTAGGGTATTATAGCCTTAGTATTGTACCTGTAGTATTGTAGCTAGGGTATTATAGCCTTATTGTACCTGTAGTATTGTAGCTAGGGTATTGTACCTGTGGCATTGTAACTGTGGTATTGTAGCTTTAGTATTGTAACTGTGGTATTATAGCTTTAGTATTGTACCTGTAGTATTGTAGCTAGGGTATTATAGCCTTAGTATTGTACCTGTAGTATTATAGCTAGGGTATTATAGCCTTAGTATTGTACCTGTAGTATTATAGCTAGGGTATTATAGCCTTAGTATTGTACCTGTAGTATTGTACTTATTGTATTACAGTTTTAGTATTGTACCTGTAGTATTGTAGCTAGGGTATTATAGCCTTATTGTACCTGTAGTATTGTAGCTGTGGTATTATAGCCTTAGTATTGTACCTATAGTATTGTAGCTAGGGTATTATAGCCTTAGTATTGTAGCTGTGGTATTATAACCTTAGTATTTTACCTGTAGTATTGTAGCTAGGGTATTATAGCCTTAGTATTGTACCTGTAGTATTGTAGCTAGGGTATTATAGCCTTAGTATTGTAGCTGTGGTATTGTAGCTAGGATATTGTAGCTGTGGTATTATAGCTTTAGTATTGTACCTGTAGTATTGTAGCTAGGGTATTATAGCCTTAGTATTGTAGCTGTGGTATTGTAGCTAGGATATTGTAGCTGTGGTATTGTAGCCTTAGTATTGTACCTGTGGTATTGTGCCTGTGGTATTGTAGCTGTGGTATTGTAGCTGTGGTATTATAGCTTTAGTATTGTACCTGTAGTATTGTAGCTGTGGTATTGTGACTAGGGTATTGTAACTGTGGTATTGTAGGTATGGTATTGCATGTGGTATTGTAGCTTTGGCATTGTAGTTATGGTATTGTAGCTGTGGTATTGTAGCTATGGTATTGTAGCTATGGTATTGTAGCTGTGGTATTGTAGCTGTGGTATTGTAGCTATGGTATTGTAGCTTTAGTATTGTAGATGTGGTATTATAGTTACGGTATTGTAGTTACTGTTTTGTAGCTGTGGTATTGTAGTTATGGTATTGTAGCTGTGGTATTGTAGTTATGGTATTGTAGCTGTGGTATCGTAGCTATGGTATTGTAGCCAGGGTATTGTAGGAATAGTATTGTAGCCACGGTATTAGCCAGGATATTCTTGCTATGGTATTGTAGAAGGTATTGTAGATTGTAGCTAGGATATCGAAGGCAAGGTCATTTTAGAGGGTATTGTAGTTATTGTAGAGGAAATTGTAGCCTGGGTATTGTATAGGGTATTTTAGCCATGGAATTGTAGAGGGTATTGTATCCAGGGTATTGTAGCCTAGGTATTGTAGTCAGGGTGTTGTAGCCTGGATATTGAAGCCAGGGTATTGTAGTTAGGGTTTTGTAGCCAGGGTGTTGTAGCCGGGGTATTGTAGAGGGTATTGTAGCCACGGTATTTAAGCTAAGGTACTGTAGCCAGGGTATTGTAGAGAGTATTGAAGCCAGGATATTGTAGCTGATAGGTATCTGTATATACACTGAAAGTTTTATATCTTTGTATATATACACTGAAGTATATATATATATATATATATATATATATATATATATACAAAATACACATGTGTGCGTGTCTCTAGGTGTATATTTATTGAGAGATATACACCACTCAGTGTATATACACAGCAGTGCCATAATCCTTAACGGTTTAGCGCTTCCTCACGAATATAATAATAGTATTCTGTTACTGTTATTAATACTATTATCACTACTATTACTATTACCACCACCACTGCTACCAGAATCACTATTACTACTACTTCCACTACCACTAGCATCATCTTGGTACCCCACACAGTCTCTGGTATACTAGGATGGAGCACTAATATTACTGCTATTAATACCTATTATCTACTATCTACCACCACTACCACTACTAGCACCATCTTGGTACCCCCACAGTCTCTGGTATACGAGGATGGAGCACTAATATTACTGCTATTAATACCTATTATCTACTATCTACCACCACTACCACCATCTTGGTACCCCCACAGTCTCTGGTATACTAGGATGGAGCACTAATATTACTGATATTAATACCTATTATCTACTATCTACCACCACTACCACTACTAGCACCATCTTGGTACCCCCCACAGTCTCTGGTATACGAGGACGGGGTACTGGTATCTGGCTCGTTGAAGGCCCTGGTACAACATGCAGTACCCACGGCTGTGTATTACCCCGACACTGCCTACCTCTTCGCCTTCCTGCTGTCATCTAGACTCTTCATCAAACCCTACGAGCTTCTACAGCGAGTGTGTGATGTAGGATTTACTCAACAAGGCCTTCAAGGCAACGACTTGTCTACTATCAACAAGGTGAGTTGTATGAACGACCTCTGCTGTCAACAAGGTAACTTGTACGAACGACCTCTGCTGTCAACAAGGTAACTTGTACGAACGACCTCTGCTGTCAACAAGGTAACTTGTACGAACGACCTCTGCTGTCAACAAGGTAACTTGTACGAACGACCTCTGCTGTCAACAAGGTAACTTGTATGAACGACCTCTGCTGTCAACAAGGTAACTTGTACGAACGACCTCTGCTGTCAACAAGGTAACTTGTATGAACGACCTCTGCTGTCAACAAGGTAACTTTTATGAACGACCTCTCTACTATCAACAAGGTAAGTTGTATGAACGGGATTAGTTATGAACGACCTCCGTACTACTGGGGTCTGATTCTCCGTTAATTGGGTCTCATTCTCCGTTAATAGGCTTACTAGGCCTACTGCCTAATAAGGTAAGAGGGTCGTTAATAAGGGGACTTATTTCTAATAAGGTCATAAGGTGAGAACACTATCTTACAATTAAGATAGTTAAAATTAGAGATAGATTGATGTGTGTGTACTCACCTAATTGTAGTTTCAGGGGTCGAGTCACAGCTCCTGGCTCCGTGTGTGTGTGTTCTACAGGTGCTCTCTGCTGAACCTTTTGAACGTTCAACACTTGTACCTTTGTGTTGTACCTTTGTATTGTAACCTTGTGTTGTACCCCTTGTGTGGTACTTTTGTGTTGTAACCCTTGTGTTGTACCCATGTGTTGTAACCCTTGTGTTGTACCCATGTGTTCTAACCCTTGTGTTGTACCCATGTGTTCTAACCCTTGTGTTGTACCCTTGTGTTGTAACCCTTGTGTTGTACCCTTGTGTTGTAACCCTTGTGTTGTAACCCTTGTGTTGTACCCTTGTGTTCTAACCCTTGTGTTGTACCCTTGTGTTCTAACCCTTGTGTTGTACCCTTGTGTTGTAACCCTTGTGTTGTACCCATGTGTTGTAACCCTTGTGTTGTACCCATGTGTTCTAACCCTTGTGTTGTACCCTTGTGTTCTAACCCTTGTGTTGTACCCTTGTGTTCTAACAATTGTTGTACACGTGTATTGTACCCTTGTGCTCAACCCTTGTGTTGCACCCTTGTATTGTACCCATGTATTGTACCCTTGCAGGAGAAGCTGGGCAGGTTTGTACCACACATGGTACAGCTCCTGGGCGAGTGGAGTGAGACCTTCCCTTACGACTTCCGTGACGAACGTATGATGGGTGGCGTGCGTTCCATGACGCACCGATGTATTGCACTCCAGCCAGCGTTGCGTCGAGACGTCACCCAGGTTAGTAACCCCCCACACTAAGATAGTAAGATATAGGAAGATACAAGATAGTAAGATATAGGATATAAGATACTAAGATTTAAGATAGGAAAGTACAAGATAGTAATTTATAAAATTGTAAGATATAGGAAGATAAAATTGTAATATAAGATAATAGGATAGCAATATAAGATAGTAAGATAGCAATATAAGATAGTAAGATAGCAATATAAGATAGTAAGATAGCAATATAAGATAGTAAGATAGCAATATAAGATAGTAAGATAGCAATATAAGAAGATAGTAAGATAGCATATAAGATAGTAAAATAGCAATATAAGATAGTAAGATATGATAGTAAGATAAGATATAAACCAATTTCTTTAAACGTTTGAGAGGGCATTGTGGAGAAGTGTGTTGCGTCTCACGACGCGCTAAACCCGTGTGGGGTCACTCTAGGAGTGGTGGAGGTTCGATCCTCCGTTACAGTGATCAAAACTGTTTCATCTGGCGTGTGAGGTCCTCTTCAGTGGAGCGAGTGTGGAGGAGGGGTCTCTGTTTTGTAATGTGTGTACGTACTCAACTATGTGGGGCGTGTGTACTTACCTATATGTGGTGTGTGTACTCACCTGTGGTGTGTGTACTCACCTGTGTGGTGTGTGTACTCACCTATGTGTGGTGTGTGTACTCACCTATGTGTGGTGTGTGTACTCACCTATGTGTGGTGTGTGTACTCACCTATGCGTGGTGTGTGTATTCACCTATGCGTGGTGTGTGTACTCACCTATGTGTGGTGTGTGTACTCTTATGTGGTGTATGTGTAAATGTTCGTGTGTGTTCTGTGTGTGTTACAATAGCGTGTGTGTGTGTGTGTGTGTGTGCTGACGTGTGGTCGCCACCTGTGCTCACAGCTGGTATCTCGCAGGTGCTTCACAACTTACTCAACAAACTAACACAGCTGGAGCGCTACGAGGAAGGACTGGCCAAGCTGTCTCCTCCACCTCCAGCTGACTTCATCCCTCAGGTAATTAGCTGTAAAACTTGCTCATTCATTCCCTTAAATTAGTTTTAAAAACAGGTAAACACCAGGATGTGTTAAGTATATATCCAGGTTTAATATGTCTTGGTGTTTGCTAACGTTATTGTTAAGAGATGAGCTAGAGAGAGTGAGCTATCAAGAGATAGCAACAGTGTGAGTTATTAAGAGATAGCAACAGTGTGAGTTATTAAGAGATAGTAACAGTGTGAGTTATTAGGAGATAGCAACAGTGAGAGTTATTAAGAGATAGTAACAGTGTGAGTTATCAAGAGATAGCAACAGTGTGAGTTATTAAGAGATAGCAACAGTGTGAGTTATTAAGAGATAGTAACAGTGTGAGTTATTAAGAGATAGCAACAGTGAGAGTTATTAAGAGATAGTAACAGTGTGAGTTATCAAGAGATAGCAACAGTGTGAGTTATTAAGAGATAGCAACAGTGTGAGTTATTAAGAGATAGTAACAGTGTGAGTTATTAAGAGATAGTAACAGTGAGAGTTATTAAGAGATAGTAACAGTGAGAGTTATTAAGAGATAGCAACAGTGTGAGTTATTAAGAGATAGCAACAGTGTGAGTTATTAAGAGATAGTAACAGTGAGAGTTATTAAGAGATAGCAACAGTGTGAGTTATCAAGAGATAGCAACAGTGTGAGTTATTAAGAGATAGTAACAGTGAGAGTTATTAAGAGATAGCAACAGTGTGAGTTATCAAGAGATAGTAACAGTGTGAGTTATTAAGAGATAGTAACAGTGAGAGTTATTAAGAGATAGCAACAGTGTGAGTTATTAAGAGATAGTAACAGTGTGAGTTATTAAGAGATAGTAACAGTGTGAGTTATTAAGAGATAGCAACAGTGTGAGTTATTAAGAGATAGCAACAGTGTGAGTTATTAAGAGATAGCAACAGTGTGAGTTATTAAGAGATAGTAACAGTGTGAGTTATTAAGAGATAGTAACAGTGAGAGTTATTAAGAGATAGTAACAGTGTGAGTTATTAAGAGATAGTAACAGTGTGAGTTATCAAGAGATAGCAACAGTGTGAGTTATTAAGAGATAGCAACAGTGTGAGTTATTAAGAGATAGCAACAGTGAGAGTTATTAAGAGATAGTAACAGTGTGAGTTATTAAGAGATAGCAACAGTGTGAGTTATTAAGAGATAGTAACAGTGAGAGTTATTAAGAGATAGTAACAGTGTGAGTTATTAAGAGATAGTAACAGTGAGTTATTAAGAGATAGTAACAGTGTGAGTTATTAAGAGATAGCAACAGTGTGAGTTATTAAGAGATAGCAACAGTGGAGTTATTAGAGATAGCAACAGTGGAGTTATTAAGAGATAGAACAGTGAGTTATTAAGAGATAGTAACAGTGAGTTATTAAGAGATAGTAACAGTGTGAGTTATTAAGAGATAGCAACAGTGCGAGTTATTAAGAGATAGTAACAGTGTGAGTTATTAAGAGATAGTAACAGTGAGAGTTATTAAGAGATAGTAACAGTGTGAGTTATCAAGAGATAGTAACAGTGTGAGTTATTAAGATATAGTAACAGTGTGAGTTATTAAGAGATAGTAACAGTGTGAGTTATTAAGAGATAGTAACAGTGTGAGTTATTAAGAGATAGTAACAGTGTGAGTTATTAAGAGATAGTAACAGTGTGAGTTATTAAGAGATAGCAACAGTGTGAGTTATTAAGAGATAGCAACAGTGTGAGTTATTAAGAGATAGTAACAGTGTGAGTTATTAAGAGATAGCAACAGTGTGAGTTATCAAGAGATAGTAACATTATTATTATTATTATAATCAAATAGAAGCGCTAAACCACAGGGGTTATACAGCAGAGATAGTAACAGTGTGAGTTATTAAGAGATAGCAACAGTGTGAGTTATCAAGAGATAGCAACAGTGTGAGTTATCAAGAGATAGCAACAGTGTGAGTTATCAAGAGATAGCAACAGTGTGAGTTATCAAGAGATAGCAACAGTGTGAGTTATCAAGAGATAGCAACAGTGTGAGTTATCAAGGTGGCAACTAATCCTCACAGCTCCAGTAAATAACTAAGTACAATTTCTAACCTACAATTTACAACAAATATCCAGGTTAGTTGGCTTAGATTGTCCTCTATAAGTAGATCTTGACAACAAACAGATGTAACAGTAAAACGGAGTGAGCTGGAAACAGCGAGGTAGACATAACTGTTAGATTTTTGTCCACTGTTAAAGATACCGTTGAGAGTTAGTCGTCCAGTGTGTAAGTTACGCCTTCTCCCACTTTCTCCACTACCTCTCATGTTTCTCCTTACTCGTCTTCCTCCTATTTTTCTTCTGCTTCACCTCCATTTCACTTACTTTTTCCTTCACCTTCTCCATTACCTTTTATTATCCACCTGTGTCTCTTTCAGCAGCTCCTCTTTCTCCTCCATCACCAGCTCCTCCTCCTCTTAAATCTCCGCTCCTCCACCTTCAACTCCTCCATCACGGAGGGTCAATACAGACACAAACACAGGCCACATGTATCAAGCACCTTTGTAAATCCTGGTTGTTAGCAGCACCTTTGCTCCACTCAGTACACTTATACACTTTAACACTGACCACGCAACACTTGCTCCAACACACACACACAATCCTATTATCGCACTGTGTTCCTCATTTAACGAAGGCACCAGCAGTCACACTTGTAACCAGCAGACCACAAACAGGTGAGAGTTAGACCTGCCTAACATGGGCCAGTAGGCCTGACCAAGCAATCCTTTATTCTTTTCTTATAAACTTAAGTCATAATAATAATAGGTACAATAATGTTTGGCTGACTGGTTATTTCTTTGGGTCTGCTGTATCATAGGCTTCGGTTCGAGTCTTCGTCCATTCTCCCGTTGATACTTATGCAGCAGTTGGGTATCTTGTTTGAAACGTTTCAGATACACAGTAGGCTTCTTCAGTCAGATACAGAGGCAGCAGGTGTAGTAATGAAGTAAAGGTGATGTAATCAATCCATCACCCTTGGAGAAAACGTTTTTCAGGTGGTCAGTGCCTCAGTCTGGAGAATAGTTCAGCTGCATGGAGCTGAGGTGGTCAGTCCCTCAGTCTGGAGAATAGTTCAGCTGCATGGAGCTGAGGTGGTCAGTCCCTCAGTCTGGAGAATAGTTCAGCTGCATGGAGCTGAGGTGGTCAGTCCCTCAGTCTGGAGAATAGTTCAGCTGCATGGAGCTGAGGTGGTCAGTCCCTCAGTCTGGAGAATAGTTCAGCTGCATGGAGCTGAGGTGGTCAGTCCCTCAGTCTGGAGAATAGTTAAGCTGCATGGAGCTGAGGTGGTCAGTCCCTCAGTCTGGAGAATAGTTCAGCTGCATGGAGCTGAGTGTTTCTTACTTGTGCGTGTTCGTGTATTGTTCCAGTCGCGGTATTGTACCTTCGTGTTCTCGTAAAGAACAAAAGAGTAGCTAGAATTCCTCTAGACAAGTGTACCAGGAGCACAGGCAGGTACTGGCGCTTATATACTGGTGACCGGTGAGGGACGGGCACCAGCCGACGGCATTGTGAGTGGTATGCGTGACTACCCAGTGGAAGTAGGTCATACCCGAGGAATGGGTATATTGTGTAGCAGTCTTCTGTACCAAAATTCCACTATGTTGCAGTGTCTGACACGTTGGACATGAATGGTATGCAACGCCGACTACATGAATATTAGACACATGTACAACATTTGGGTATATAAGCGCCAAGGTCTATGACTGTACTTCAGTACTGGTCTTCACCAGCTTCAAGACTGAGGGACGGATTACCTCATCTTTTAAATATAATTCTTCACATTATGTCCTTGTATTGATAAAGCCACTGGAGGGCGAAACGTCTACAAATAAAGATACCCAGATGTTGCACATGTCTAATTTTTATCTACAAGATACAAGAGTATCCTTGTAGTACCAGACGAGCCTGGCCCATGGCCGGGCTCAGAGTAGAGAAACTCTTGAAACTCTTCAAAGGTATATCTTGTAGAATGAGAGAACACCTGCCACACACATGCTGAATGGTGGAAACACCTGCCACAGCTAACAAATGAGAGACTTATGCAACATCTGGCAATCTTCAGTGTGGACACGGGTGAGTTGGACCTGCCTAGCCTGGGCCAGTAGGCCTGCAGCAGTGTTCCCTTATGTTCTTATGGAGGTTTCTTTACCCACTAGTCTCTAGAATTCTTGATAGGCCTTGGACTAGGCCTATCAAAACATGATCATAGTTGCATTATCCACAATGCTACTATTCTTCTCCTATTATGGACCATCAAACTATCATTCTCAAACTTGGAAAAAAAAAAAGCCCCCAAAAATATATGATCTTTGTAATTTTACGGAAGGTGGAATTTTTTTTTATTCTGAAGAGAAATTCAAGTTCGTATTTCTCAAAAAAATCGTAAAAAAATTTACTTTTAAATTCTTGAATTTCTAGGATTATACGGAAGATTTTGTTCACCTTGATTATGCAGATGATGGCAGTTCAGGTGTGACGGTTGTGTACGTCACACTGTGCAGCAGTGCCTGGTGTGACGGTTCTGTATACCTTGTACGTCACACTGTGCCTGGTGTGACGGTTGTGTACACCTTGTACGTCACACTGTGCAGCAGTGCCTGGTGTGACTGTTGTGTATACCTTGTACGTCACACTGTGCCTGGTGTGACGGTTGTGTACACCTTGTACGTCACACTGTGCAGCAGTGCCTGGTGTGACGGTTGTGTATACCTTGTACGTCACACTATGCCTGGTGTGACGGTTGTGTACACCTTGTACGTCACACTGTGCAGCAGTGCCTGGTGTGACGGTTGTGTATACCTTGTACGTCACACTATGCCTGGTGTGACGGTTGTGTACACCTTGTACGTCACACTGTGCAGCAGTGCCTGGTGTGACGGTTGTGTATACCTTGTACGTCACACTATGCCTGGTGTGACGGTTGTGTATACCTTGTACGTCACACTGTGCAGCAGTGCCTGGTGTGACGGTTGTGTATACCTTGTACGTCACACTATGCCTGGTGTGACGGTTGTGTACACCTTGTACGTCACACTGTGCAGCAGTGCCTGGTGTGACGGTTGTGTATACCTTGTACGTCACACTATGCCTGGTGTGACGGTTGTGTACACCTTGTACGTCACACTGTGCAGCAGTGCCTGGTGTGACGGTTGTGTATACCTTGTACGTCACACTGTGCAGCAGTGCCTGGTGTGACGGTTGTGTACACCTTGTACGTCACACTGTGCAGCAGTGCCTGGTGTGACGGTTGTGTATACCTTGTACGTCACACTATGCCTGGTGTGACGGTTGTGTACACCTTGTACGTCACACTGTGCAGCAGTGCCTGGTGTGACGGTTGTGTATACCTTGTACGTCACACTATGCCTGGTGTGACGGTTGTGTACACCTTGTACGTCACACTGTGCAGCAGTGCCTGGTGTGACGGTTGTGTATACCTTGTACGTCACACTATGCCTGGTGTGACGGTTGTGTATACCTTGTACGTCACACTGTGCGCAGTGCCTGGTGTGACGGTTGTGTATACCTTGTACGTCACACTATGCCTGGTGTGACGGTTGTGTACACCTTGTACGTCACACTGTGCATCAGTGCCTGGTGTGACGGTTGTGTATACCTTGTACGTCACACTATGCCTGGTGTGACGGTTGTGTAACCTTGTACGTCACACGTGCCTGGTGTGACGGTTGTGTAACCTTGTACGTCACACTGTGCCTGGTGTGACGGTTGTGTATACCTTGTACGTCACACTGTGCAGCAGTGCCTGGTGTGACGGTTGTGTATACCTTGTACGTCACACTATGCCTGGTGTGACGGTTGTGTAACCTTGTACGTCACACTGCAGCAGTGCCTGGTGTGACGGTTGTGTATACCTTGTACGTCACACATGCCTGTGTGACGGTATGTACACTGCACGTCACATGTATCAAGTGCCGTACGGTTTGTATACCTGTACGTCACACTATGCCTGATGTGACGGTTGTACTATAAACCTATGTACGTCACACTGTCCCTGGTGTACGGTTGTGTACACCTTGTACGTCACACTTGCAGCAGTGCCTGGTGTGACGGTTGTGTATACCTTGTACGTCACACTGTGCCTGGTGTGACGGTTGTGTATACCTTGTACGTCACACTGTGCAGCAGTGCCTGGTGTGACGGTTGTGTATACCTTGTACGTCACACTATGCCTGGTGTGACGGTTGTGTACACCTTGTACGTCACACTGTGCAGCAGTGCCTGGTGTGACGGTTGTGTATACCTTGTACGTCACACTATGCCTGGTGTGACGGTTGTGTATACCTTGTACGTCACACTGTGCCTGGTGTGACGGTTGTGTACACCTTGTACGTCACACTGTGTGGCCAAATAATGTAACCACGTCACATGTAAAACTAACTACCTCACATAATGTAACAAATGCAATCACATCACATAATGTAACATTACATAATATATCACATAATGTAACACATATAACATCACATAATATAACATCACAATGTAACATCACATAATGTAACATCACACAATGTAACATCACATAATGTAACATCACACAATATAACATCACAAAATGTAACATCACATAATATAACATCACACAATGTAACATCACACAATGTAACATCACATAATGTAACATCACACAATATAACATCACACAATATAACATCACACAATATAACATCACACAATATAACATCACACAATATAACATCACATAATATAACATCACACAATGTAACATCACACAATGTAACATCACACAATATAACATCACACAATATAACATCACATAATATAACATCACACAATGTAACATCACATAATGTAACATCACACAATGTAACATCACACAATGTAACATTACACAATATAACATGACACAATGTAACATCACATAATGTATCATCACAATGTATCATCACATAATGTAACATCACACAATGTAACATCACATAATGTATCATCACATAATATAACATCACATAATGTAACATCACATAATATAACATCAAATAATGTATCATCACATAATGTAACATCACACAATGTAACATCACACAATGTAACATCACATAATATAACATCACATAATGTATCATCACATAATATAACATCACATAATGTAACATAACTAAAGTAAAATTTGTTTAAAAACAAAACTTTAAAAATCTAGGAACAATTTTTTTCATAATGACAGTTGAAGTTCTTGGTCAACTTTGTAGCGAGAATATCAGGTATATACACTGGGAAGTGTATCCCTGTGTATACACTGGGTAGTGTATCCCTGTGTATACACTGGGTAGTGTATCCCTGCGTATACACTGGGAAGTGTATCCCTGTGTATATACTGGGAAGTGTATCCCTGTGTATACACTGGGTAGTGTATCCCTGTGTATACACTGGGAAGTGTATCCCTGTGTATACACTGGGTAGTGTATCCCTGCGTATACACTGGGAAGTGTATCCCTGTGTATATACTGGGAAGTGTATCCCTGTGTATATACTGGGAAGTGTATCCCTGTGTATACACTGGGTAGTGTATCCCTGTGTATACACTGGGAAGTGTATCCCTGTGTATACACTGGGTAGTGTATCCCTGTGTATACACTGGGTAGTGTATCCCTGCGTATACACTGGGAAGTGTATCCCTGTGTATATACTGGGAAGTGTATCCCTGTGTATACACTGGGTAGTGTATCCCTGTGTATACACTGGGAAGTGTATCCCTGTGTATACACTGGGTAGTGTATCCCTGTGTATACACTGGGTAGTGTATCCCTGCGTATACACTGGGAAGTGTATCCCTGTGTATACACTGGGTAGTGTATCCATGTGTATACACTGGGAAGTGTATCCCTGTGTATATACTGGGAAGTGTATCCCTGTGTATACACTGGGTAGTGTATCCCTGTGTATACACTGGGTAGTGTATCCCTGTGTATACACTGGGTAGTGTATCCCTGTGTATACACTGGGAAGTGTATCCCTGTGTATATACTGGGAAGTGTATCCCTGTGTATATACTGGGAAGTGTATCCCTGTGTATACACTGGGAAGTGTATCCCTGTGTATACACTGGGAAGTGTATCCCTGTGTATATACTGGGAAGTGTATCCCTGTGTATATACTGGGTAGTGTATCCCTGTGTATACACTGGGAAGTGTATCCCTGTGTATATACACTGGGAAGTGTATCCCTGTGCATACACTGGGTAGTGTATCCCTGTGTATACACTGGGTAGTGTATCCCTGTGTATACACTGGGAAGTGTATCCCTGTGTATATACTGGGAAGTGTATCCCTGTGTATATACTGGGAAGTGTATCCCTGTGTATACACTGGGTAGTGTATCCCTGTGTATACACTGGGAAGTGTATCCCTGTGTATATACTGGGAAGTGTATATACTGGGAAGTGTATTCCTGTGTATACACTGGGAAGTGTATCCCTGTGTATACACTGGGAAGTGTATCCCTGTGTATATACACTGGGAAGTGTATCCCTGTGTATATACACTGGGAAGTGTATCCCTGTACATACACTGGGTAGTGTATCCCTGTGTATATACACTGGGAAGTGTATCCCTGTGTATATACACTGGGAAGTGTATCCCTGTGCATACACTGGGTAGTGTATCCCTGTGTATACACTGGGTAGTGTATCCCTGTGTATACACTGGGAAGTGTATCCCTGTGTATATACTGGGAAGTGTATCCCTGTGTATATACTGGGAAGTGTATATACTGGGAAGTGTATATACTGGGAAGTGTATCCCTGTGTATATACTGGGAAGTGTATCCCTGTTTATACACTGGGAAGTGTATCCCTGTTTATACACTGGGAAGTGTATCCCTGTGTATACACTGGGAAGTGTATCCCTGTGTATACACTGGGAAGTGTATTCCTGTGTATACACTGGGAAGTGTATTCCTGTGTATACACTGGGAAGTGTATCCCTGTGTATACACTGGGAAGTGTATCCCTGTGTATACACTGGGAAGTGTATCCCTGTGTATACACTGGGAAGTGTATCCCTGTGTATACACTGGGAAGTGTATCCCTGTGTATACACTGGGAAGTGTATCCCTGTGTATATACTGGGAAGTGTATCCCTGTGTATATACACTGGGAAGTGTATCCCTGTGTATACACTGGGAAGTGTATCCCTGTGTATATACTGGGAAGTGTATCCCTGTGTATATACACTGGGAAGTGTATCCCTGTGTATATATGGTTGAGAACGTTGTATCAAGTAGGTCAATGGTAGAGAGAAATATAATTGAATCAAGCTTTATAAAAAGTAGTTTACATTTAATATGAATATTGGTTTAGGGTTATACAAGTTAGATTCATTTATTTATATAGTTCGGGAAGAATGTTTTCAGTGGTTGTTCTGCATATAATATATATATACATGTGCCGAATAGGTAAAACTGGTCAATTAACAAGAACTTATTTAAAATTATGTCTTTTCTAAAAAAAAATCTTATAGTTTAAAGATACATTTTTTTCATTTATGTTAATGTAAAAATTAATAATTTTGTACCAAAAGAACCTTAGAAAACTTACCTAACCTTTTAATAACAAGCGCAATTTAATTTAGCCTAATCCAACTAAATATATTTTAGATAAGTTTACAATAATTTAATAATAAACACAATGAAATTTATTTTTTTCGTTAGGTTCAGAATGATTTTTGCGAAATTATTGCATACACAATTTTTCTCTTGCCTTATTCGGCAAGAAGAGCGTTGCTATTTAAGCCAATATATATATATATATATATATATATATATATATATATATATATATATATATATATATATATATGTGTGTGTGTGTGTGTGTGTGTATACACACAAAATCGCAGACAGGTGATCTTAACAATGCAAGACAAGCCACTGGGGGCGGTGTAAATCTTAAGTTCAAGTACTTTCACATTTCTCAGTGGGTCATCAGAAGTTGTGCAATGTTGCAAAGGCAGCAACATGAGAAATGAGGCAAGTTTTCACAGAGGATAGTAGAATGAGTGACTGCCAGCGTCTCTCTTAGCTCCTGATGACGCACTGAGAAGTGTGAAAGTGATTACATCATATGCAGAATAACCACTGTGAAAAAAATAGTGAAATTCCAGGCGTTTTCGTGACTTCTCACATTATCAATTAACTATAAAAATATAACATCAACAGGAAGGCATACAAGGGCAAGACTACACGTCACAGTCGCGTCACAACACCCGACTATGAAACACAACTGATACTCTACCCAAGCATTAATTTTTTTTCTAATGTACCATTAAATTCTAACCAAATTTTATTAATTATAATAGAATTCCATTTATATAAACCAAAAGAAATATTCATATTTTCAAAACTGCTTTTTATGAAACATGATTCTATTATATTCCTGTCGACCATGGACTTACTTGATACACACACACACACACACACATATATATATATATATATATATATATATATATATATATATATATATATATATATATATATATATATATATATATATATTATAAAAGTTGTAGTTTTGTCAGAAGTGTTATGGGTTATTGTGGGGAGAAAGTTTAACTTTCTGCCCTTGACAACTTCTCACTCTTTTTAATTTTCAGCTGTATAACCCCTGTGGTTTAGCGCTTCTATTTGATTATAATAATAATTTTTAATTTTCTATTTCTCGACCCTTTTTCTTATAAATTTCTCATTTTCTTAATTGTCTTTCTTATCTGTTCATTGTTCTCTCTTTACACTCCCATATTTCTATTTCCTTGACCATTTCCCTGTTGCCTGTTTCGTGTGTCTTGTTGCCTGTTCCACCTTGTTTCTCTTTCCCCCTTCTCACCCATTCGGGCTTGGCGCTTCCCGGGAATAGTCTCTTATCCTATTCCCACATCCAGATACTCAGTATCAGGTGGACAGAAGGAAAATCTAGTCTCGAGTAGGATAGGGGGATAGAAGAATCCTCAAAACAAGGAATAGGTATATTACAGGTTAACTATCCGTTTCCTAATATTTAGATTATCTATCCATCCCGTGTGCCTCTCTTTTGTTCCTTATATTTATATTCTTATCGTATCTATCCATCTCACCTGTCCCAGCTTTTATGCATTCTTATTCCCTCTTTGTTTACTATCCTCTCTTACCTGGCCCCCGAGCCTCCCTACCCTCCATCCCTGGGACGGACGGTATCTTACACTTCCTCAGTGAACTCTTTACTGTTATTGTTCTCTCTTATCCTTTCTTCGTCCATCTTTATTCCCTCTCTCCCTCACTACCTCTCACTTCCTGGTTCACTCCTTCCCTCCGTATTTGTCTGTCTTTCCTTGCCTATTTTCCTATTCACTCCCTCTATCTTTGTCTCAGTCTTTCTGTCTCTTTGTGTGTCTAATCTCCCTCTTTCTAATCTCTTAATTCTCTCGCTCCCTCTCAGTCAATCCCTCCCTCCCCCTCATTCTTATCTCCTGCCTCTCCCTGCCCATGTCACCCACCCTTGCCCTGGGTCACCTTCTCCCTGCCCTCCCTCACACATCAGTATCAACATACACCATACCACGGGTGGGGTTAGAATCCGTGTGTACTTACCTTTATTGGGTTGCGGGGAATCGAGTCTGGCTTCTTGGCCCCGTCTCTCAATGTTCTTGACTGATTCACTCTTATCGTGGGCCCTATCGTACATGCTCTTAAAACTGTGTATGGAGTCTGCCTCCACCACTTCAAGATCATGCCACTCTGAAGAAATACTTCCTGACATCCCTGACTCATCTGTGTCTTTAACTTCCAGCTGTGCCCCTGAGTACATGTTTCCTGTCTCTTTCTACCTTGTCAAATCCTCTAATATTTTATGTTATCATGCCTCCCCTGGTTCTTCTCTCCAGTGTCATTAGGTTCATTTCAGCGAGCCTTTCCTCGTAGTTTTATGACCCTTACCTCAGTAACAAGTCTTGTTCAATACTTCTGCACTTTCCCCAGTTTCTTAACATGCTTTCTCAAGTGTGGGTTTCACACTGGCGCTGCCTACTCCAGGATGGTCCTAACGTATGTTGTATAAAGGTCCTGGAATGACTCTTTGTTGAGATTCCTGAAGGCTGCTCTTATACTGGCTTCCTTGGGTGAAGGTCCCTTGCTGGGACCAGGTTTTAAAGAATTTTATACTATGGAAATATTCCCAGACACTTAAGGTATGCAAGTCCCCAAAAAATCACCACTTGACAGTGGACATTATCATTGCCTTCGCATTTTATGTGGTGAAAGTTCTAGTTATCCACCCCTCGAGCGAGAGTCCTTGATGCTGGTGATGGGTTCTTGATTTAGGGAATTGGATTTGTGCTTCAGTTCCCTGAATTGGGCCTGGATGTCTTCCATCCCCCTACAGGCACTGTATAATCCCTACGGGTTCAGCGCTCCCCATAATCTAGTTATCCAGATTATCATTTGCCTTGTGGTTGTGATAGTAATATTATATTATTAAATCTTCTGTCATTATTACTCCTAGGTCTCTCTCACGTCCTAAAGCTTTATTTTTTTTCGTATAGAATAACTGAAATTTGTCGTTAATGGTCATTATACTGTTTACCGAGACTCACTGGAAGACTTTGTTTACATCAGCTTGAGTGTTTACTGTAGCTCACTGGATGACCTGTCTTGGACTGAAGTCACTGGCGGGCGAAACGTTTCCTCAGTAAAGATTCCCAATTGTTGTACAAGTGTCTCATTCTTCTTCAACTTCAACCAGACCTAGATCATCAGTGAATAATTACTGGCATACACTCTCTCGTGTCTATAAAGTCTAATAGACTGAAATGTATGACCGTGTATATGCTGTACGAGACAGAATTGGGAGAACACACTGTTGAGAAACAGAGATTGTCACCGTGGCAGCCTCTGAGCTGACGTTGTTCACTAGTGATTTGTAAGTTAAACATACATTTAGCCACATATCTTGTGTGCTGTTACACCATGGTCACACTTGAAGGCTTTTGTAAAATCTGTGTATATTACATCTGCATTTTGTGTCTAACAGTGTATCCAAGACCATGTCATGGTCCAGTAGTTGTGAGAGGCAGGAGTGACCATCCAAGACCATGTCATGGTCCAGTAGTTGTGAGAGGCAGGAGTGACCATCCAAGACCATGTTATAGTGGTCCAGTAGTTGTGAGAGGCAGGAGTGACCATCCAAGACCATGTCATGGTGATCCAGTAGTTGTGAGAGGCAGGAGTGACCATCCAAGACCATGTTATAGTGGTCCAGTAGTTGTGAGAGGCAGGAGTGACCATCCAAGACCATGTTATAGTGGTCCAGTAGTTGTGAGAGGCAGGAGTGACCATCCAAGACCATGTCATAGTGGTCCAGTAGTTGTGAGAGGCAGGAGTGACCTTCCAAGACCATGTCATAGTGGTCCAGTAGTTGTGAGAGGCAGAAGCGACCTGTTCTAAACCCATGCTGCTCTGGGTTGGGTTGTGAATCCTTAACCCATTCTGCCCTGGGTTGTGTAGCTGTGAATCCTTAACCCATACTGCCCTGGGTTGTCAACCCATCTGGTTAACAGTCTTGCTTCTTACAACTCTCAGATATTTTGATAATGTGGGACATCAATGGTATCCGTGTATTTCCCTTTACTTAAAGAGTGTTTAATAAATCTAGGTGTGAAACAGCGCCTTGGGGAACACAAGGCGATGATATTCAATCCAAGAGAAGGGTTAGATACTCTGGAATAAACAGTCCACGATATTCCAGTGAATACAACCTATAGTTGATTAAGACATATGCAACGGTTGGGTATCTTTATTGATGAAACCTTCCGCCTATACAGTAGGCTTCTTCAGTCAAATGCAGAGGCAGCAGCTCCATGGAGCCGAACTCTTCTCCAGGCTGAGGGACTGACCACCTCAAATACTAGTTATCCAAGGTTGATGGACTGATTACATCATTATTTCATTACTACTACTCCCTTTGTATGTGACTGAAGAAGTCTACTGTGTAGGCGAAACGTTTCATCAATAAAATACAACATCAATAAATACATCAATAAAATACAACATCAATAAAATACAATAAAATACAACTTGGTTGTATTTTATACCATTAGTTTTTTTCTAGACGTTCCTGCATCTATTACATTATTATAAATACTCTATATGCTTCTAGATGCTGCTGCTTCTTGCACCTCTGTTATTAATATTATTATATTTGGGTGGTTCCTTTGGTGCTGGTGAAGGCTTCTTTGGGTCAGAGTTGATTATCTCCCATTCTTCGTATGTTATATGTATGAACTTAGCGCTTCCTCTCTGAATTAAATGTTTTCACCCCATAAGATATCTCTCAGACATTCTTCTTGCAATATTCTTAACGATATCGCCTCACTCCTCTTCCAAGGAGGACTTCCCCAGCGCCCTCAACCTTCATAACTCTCAGTTGTGCACTTTGGAGGCCATTTTCCCGCATATCTTTAAAACTTTTGTGTACTCTCTCGCTCGTGGGTAGTTCTTTTTCGTCTTTCACGCAGACAGTAAAATATGTCTATTGTTACGTGGAACGATGGGAAGTGGTGGTCGTCCATACTGCTTGTGTGTATATCTTATTCAAAGACTAGGTAAAGGTGCTCTCCCTCTCCCTCCCTCTCTCTACGTCTACCTAGATATATTCTTGACAAGTTGCGTGCCTGGTGGGCACTGTAGACTGGCAGGAGGTGGATGTTTGGCTCTTCTCTTGGCACTCCTCCAACTGGAAGGGCCATTTCCAGACTCACCTTGGCTACTGAAGATCACACATACTCCGCCTTAGTCACCTGTTCACAAAACAATGATGTATCAATTTTTTTTTTAAAAAACATGTTTCCAGGTGTGTTTGATCATGTTTTGGTCGTTTGATCATATCTTGAGCCTGTCTGCCTTTGTTTATAATTACCGAGGTGCCTGTAGGGACCTCTGGGAGCTTTATAATTACAAAGGGGCCTGTAAGAACTTCTGGGAACTTTATAATTGCTGAGGGGCCTGTAGGGACCTCTGGAAACTTTATAATTAATGAGGTGCCTGTAGGGACCTCTCGGAAGTTTTGGGAGTCTTTTTTTTTTATATTAATTTAATGTTGGTGGTGATTTTAACTTAGTGTGATACTATGTGTGTGAGGATAGATTTTTATAAGTCCATAGCATTGAATAATATAGTCACAAAAGTCTTCAGAGACACACCCTACACACACACACCCTACACACCCTACACACTACATACACACTACACACACCCTACACACTACATACACACTACACACACCCTACACACACCCTACACACACACACACACACACCCCACACACACACACCCTACACACACACACCCTACATACACACACACACCCTACATACACACACACACACCCTACATACACCATACACATACACCCTACACACACCCTACATACACACACACACACCCTACATACACACACACACACCCTACATACACACACACACACCCTACATACACATACACCCTACATACACACACACCCTACATACACACACACCCTACACACACACACACACACC
Organism: Cherax destructor; assembly: GCA_009830355.1. NCBI lineage: Eukaryota > Metazoa > Arthropoda > Malacostraca > Decapoda > Parastacidae > Cherax > Cherax destructor. The sequence goes on from WNWK01012126.1 coordinate 41,805, forward strand.
CTACACACACACACCCTACACACACACACACCCTACACACACACACCCTACACACACACACACCCTACACACACACACAGACCCTACATACACATACACACACACACACTACACACCCTACAACACACACCCACACACACACCCCTACACACACACACCCTACACACCACCACACCCTACACACACCCTACACACTACACACACCCTACACACACACCACCCTACACACAACCCCTACACACACACCCACACACCACACACACCCTACACACCCACCCTACACACACACACACCTACCACACACACACACCTACACACACACACACCCTACACACACACACCCTACACACACCACACACACACCCTACACACACACACACACCCTACAACACCACACACACACACCTACACACACACACACACACTACACCCTACCACACACACCCTACACACACACCCTACACACAACACCCTACACACACCACACACACACCCTACACACACACCACACACACGCCACACACACACACTACATCACACACACCCTACACACACCACCCTCACACCACACACACACTCACCCTACACAACACTACCACACACCCCTACACACACACACACCCTACACACACACACCCTACACACACACCACACCCTCACACACACACCTACACACACACCCTACCACACACCTACACACCACACCCTACCTACACACACCCTACACACACCCTACATACACACACCCTACACACACACCCTACACACACCCTCACACACACACACCCTACACACACACCACACACACACACACACACCCTCACACACACCCTACACACACACACCCTACACACACACACCCTACAACACACACACACCCTACACACACACCCTACACAACACACACCCTACACACACACACCCTACATACACACCACCCTACACACACACACCCTACACACACACACCCTACACACACACACCCTACACACACACCTACACACACACACCCTACACACACACACACCCTACATCACACACACCCTACACACACACACCTCACACACACACCCTACACACACACACACCCTACACACACACACACACACACACCCTACACACACCCTACAACACCCTACATACACACACACCCTACACACCACACACACCCTACCACCACCACACACACACCTACACACACACCTCACACACACACCTACACACACACCCTACACACACACACCCTCACACACACACCCTACACACACACACCCTACACACACACCCACACACACACACACACCCTACACACACACCCTACACACACACCCTACACACACACCACACACACACACCCCACACACACACACACCCTACACACACACACCCTACACACACACACCTACACACACACACCTACATACACACACCACACTACTACACACACCCTACACACACACACCCTACACACACACACCTACACAACACCACCACACACTACATACACACACCCTACACACACACACACCCTACACACACACCCTACACACACACCCTACATCACACACACACCCTACATACACCCTACACACACACACCCTACACACACACACACACCCTACTACACACACACCCTACACACACACCCTACACACACACACCCTCACACACACACCCTACACACACACACCCTACACACACACACCCACACCACACACACCCTACATCACACTACATCACACAACACCCACATACACACCCTACACACACCCTACATACACACACTACACACACACCCTACATACACACACTACACACACACCCTACATACACACACCCTACACACACACCCTACATACACACACACCCTACACACACACACCCTACATACACACACACCCTACACACACACCCTACATACACACACACACACACTACACACCACTACACACCACACTACACACTTACACACCTACACACTACTACCCTCAAAACCCACTACACACACCCTACACACACACACACCCTACATACACACACACCCTACATCACACACCCTACATACACACACACATCTCGACTCTTAGACGAACGCAAAAACTCTTGACCTTTTGTGAAGATGAAATGTCAACATTTGTTCTGTGCAATGGTGCTTGTGTCAGCTGCACGGTGCAGCTGATGTACCGCTGCTGATGCACGGTGCAGCTGATGTACCACTGCTGATGCACGGTGCAGCTGATGTACCGCTGCTGCTGATGCACGGTGCAGCTGATGTACCGCTGCTGCTGATGCACGGTGCAGCTGATGTACCGCTGCTGCTGTTGCACGGTGCAGCTGATGTACCGCTGCTGCTGATGCACGGTGCAGCTGATGTACCGCTGCTGCTGATGCACGGTGCAGCTGATGCACGGTGCAGCTGATGTACCGCTGCTGCTGCTGCACGGTGCAGCTGATGTACCGCTGCTGCTGCTGCACGGTGCAGCTGATGTACCGCTGCTGCTGCTGCTGCACGGTGCAGCTGATGTACCGCTGCTGCTGCAACACATCCCACACGCACCCTACATACGCACGCGCGCACACCCTACTCACGCACACACCCTACACACACACACACCTTACACGCACACACCCTACACGCACACACTACAAACACCCTACACGCGTGCACACACTTTACATGCACACACTCTACACGCACAGTACACCCGTACACCCCCCCCCCACACACAGGACCCTGTACACTGTATGTCAGTCATCACCCACACCTAGCCACGCATGTAAGGAAATTAGAGAAAGTGCAAATGTTTGCAACAAAACTAGTCCTGGAGCTAAGGGGTATGTCCTACGAGGAGAGGTTAAGGGAAATCGACCTGACGACATTGGAAGACACGAGAGAGAAGGGAAATGTGATACCGACATATAAAATACTGAGAGGAATCGAAAAGGTTGACAGAGACAGGATGTTCCAGAGATGGGACACAGCAACAAGGGGTCACAGTTGGAAGTTGAAGACTCAGATGAATCACAGGGATGTTAGGAAGTATTTCTTCAGTCACAGAATTGTCAGGAAGTTGAATAGTCTGGGAAGTGATGTAGTGGAGTCAGGATCCATACATAGCTTTAAGAAGAGGTATGATAAAGCTCATGGAGCAGGAAGAGTGACCTAGTAGCGACCAATGAAGAGGCGGGTCCAGGAGCTGTGAATCGACCCCTGCAACCACAACTAGGCGAGTACATGCACCCCACACACCTCTCAGTAACCCACTTCTCAGCCCACACATCATACACCCCTCAGTAACCCAGGTCTTCTCAGCCCACACATCATACACCCCTCAGTAACCCAGGTCTTCTCAGCCCACACATCATACACCCCTCAGTAACCCACGTCTTCTCAGCCCACAGACATCATACACCCCTCAGTAACCCACGTCTTCTCAGCCCACACATCATACACCCTCAGTAACCCACGTCTTCTCAGCCCACAGATATCATACACCCTCAGTAACCCACTTCTCAGCCCACAGACATCACACACCCTCAGTAACCCACTTCTCAGCCCACAGACATCACACACCCCTCAGTAACCCACGTCTTCTCAGCCCACACATCATACACCCCTCAGTAACCCACGTCTTCTCAGCCCACACATCATACACCCCTCAGTAACCCACGTCTTCTCAGCCCACAGACATCATACACCCCTCAGTAACCCACGTCTTCTCAGCCCACACATCATACACCCCTCAGTAACCCACGTCTTCTCAGCCCACAGATATCATACACCCCTCAGTAACCCACTTCTCAGCCCACAGACATCACACACCCCTCAGTAACCCACTTCTCAGCCCACAGACATCACACACCCCTCAGTAACCCACGTCTTCTCAGCCCACACATCATACACCCTCAGTAACCCACGTCTTCTCAGCCCACACATCATACACCCTCAGTAACCCACGTCTTCTCAGCCCACACATCATACACCCTCAGTAACCCACGTCTTCTCAGCCCACAGACATCATACACCCTCAGTAACCCACGTCTTCTCAGCCCACAGACATCACACACCCTCAGTAACCCACGTCTTCTCAGCCCACACATCATACACCCTCAGTAACCCAGGTCTTCTCAGCCCACAGACCTCACACACCCTCAGTAACCCACGTCTTCTCAGCCCACACATCATACACCCTCAGTAACCCAGGTCTTCTCAGCCCACAGACCTCACACACCCCTCAGTAACCCACGTCTTCTCAGCCCACAGACATCACACACCCCTCAGTAACCCACGTCTTCTCAGCCCACAGACATCACACCCCCCTCAGTAAGCCACGTCTTTCTGAGCCCACAGACATACACCCCTCAGTAACCCACGTCTTCTCAGCCCACAGACCTCACACACCCCTCAGTAACCCAAGTCTTCTCAGCCCACAGACATCACACACCCCTCAGTAACCCACGTCTTCTCAGCCCACAGACCTCACACACCCCTCAGTAACCCACGTCTTCTCAGCCCACAGACATCACAGAAGTATGCCAGAGTCCGCTAGTCATGGCTCAGCAACTGACTCACATAGAACTGGAAAAACTCTCCTACATTGGTCCTGAAGAATTCGTTCAAGCCTTCGCTAAAGACAATCTGGACTCCTGTTACAAGGACCTCAAGAAGACCAATAACCTGGAGTCTTATATACAGTGGTTCAACAGACTCTCTTACTTGGTAGCAACCCACGCTTGTACGGTACGTATATTCTGGTTATTTCTGTTATGTGGAGGCGCTAAATTCTTAGGGGTTATATAAAGCCTTGGGGAAATGGGAGGCTGTGAGGTTTGATCCGAGGAATAGGATAGTTCCATTTCCTTGGGTCAAGTGCCATTGTCAAGTGTGCTTCCCCGTTCAAGGGATTGTGGGTAGAGAACTCTCAGAACCGCACTCTCAGCACACACTCAGAACACGCACTTTCAAGACACTCAGAAAACATTCTATTTCAGAAAACAGTATCAGTCATTCAGACGGAAATACTCAGGCCACGTGCTATACATGTAATATCCCTGTATCATACGTGTAATACCCATGTATTAAACGTGTAATATCCCACAGCACGTGAAGAAGAAACAGCGGGTACGTGTGATAGAGTGGTGGATAGAAGTTGCTAGAGAGTGTTTCAACATTGGCAACTTCAACTCCCTGATGGGCATCATTGCTGGTCTCAACATGTCTATTGTGTCCAGACTGAAGAAGACTGTGAGTATTGTACATGATGGTATGTGTGGGAGGGTAGAGTGGGTGGGTGGTAGTGTGTGGGAGGGTAGAGTGGGTGGGTGGATGGTAGTGTGTGGAGGGTAGAGTGGGTGGGTGAATGGTAGTGTGTGGAGGTAGAGTGGTGGGTGGATGGTATTGTGTGGGAGGGTAGAGTGGTGGTGAATGGTGGTGTGGATGGTAGAGTGGATGGTTGTGTGGAGGGTAGAGTGGGTAGGTGGTTGTGTGGTAGGTAAGTGGTGGTAGTGTGTGGGAGGGTAGAGTGGGTGGTAGTGTGTGGGAGGGTAGAGTGGGTGGGTGAATGGTAGTGTGTGGTAGGGTAGAGTGGGTGATAGTGTGTGGGAGGGTAGAGTGGGTGGTAGTGTGTGGGAGGGTAGAGTGGGTGGTAGTGTGTGGGCGGGTAGAGTGGGTGGTAGTGTGTGGGCGGGTAGAGTGGGTGGTAGTGTGTGGGCGGGTAGAGTGGGTGGTAGTGTGTGGGCGGGTAGAGTGGGTGGTAGTGTGTGGGCGGGTAGAGTGGATGGTAGTGTGTGGGAGGGTAGAGTGGATGGTAGTGTGTGGGAGGGTAGAGTGGATGGTAGTGTGTGGGAGGGTAGAGTGGATGGTAGTGTGTGGGATAGAATGTGGGATGGTAGTGTGTGGGATAGAATGTGGGATGGTACACTGTGTGGGAGGATACAATGTGGGATGGTACACTGTGTGGGAGGATACAATGTGGGATGGTACACTGTGTGGGAGGATACAATGTGGGATGGTACACTGTGTGGGAGGATACAATGTGGGATGGTACACGTTAATTATTAAAATAAAAAAGAAGCGCTAAAATGGTACAAGTTCAGAATGCTAACTTCTTTCTTCTTTTCAGTGGAGTAAAGTTCAGAGTGCCAAGTTCTCAGTACTGGAGCACCAGATGGATCCCTCCAGTAACTTCAGCAGCTATAGATCGACGCTGAAGGCAGCCATGTGGAGGTCTGCTGGGGCTGTCGATGACAGACAGAAGATAGTCATACCTTTCTTCAGTCTGCTGGTAAAGGACCTCTACTTCCTGAATGAAGGGTGCGCCAGCAGGTGAGGCAGCAGGGAGGCGTGATGGCAGGGAGAGAGATAGAGGGAAGGGAGAAGGGAGATGGAGGGAAGGGAGGGAGAAGGAAGATAGAAAGCTGGCAATGCAAATGGAGACGCAAAAGATTGTAGAGTATAATGGGGTTCATACACAAGGTGAACGCTAAATCCGTAGGGGTTATCCAGCGTTCTCGGGGGGGAGACGACAGTTGATTGCCCTTGATACAAGGGGAACGTAGATCCAATTCCTGAGATCAAGAGCCCCTCACCCTCCCTTGAGAGGTAGAACTAGTGTATAACCCTTGTGTAAAAACAGTTTTGTAACGTTTCGCACACGAGTGGGTGAAACGATAAAGAAACGTGCAATACATGGGTCGATTGTGGAGACCTTGCGCCCGCCAGTGACGTCAGTGCAAAACGAGGATGTGAAGAGAGTCTATCCCAGAGGTGGTGTGATGAATCAAGATACAGAGTCCTTGGTTTAACCAGAGAGTCCTTGGTCTCAGGTGTTCAGTCCCTCAAAGGGACTGAACACCTCAAACTCATTCTTGGCCTCCACAGTTTTTCCCAGATTTTGCACTGAAAAAAACACAATGGGCAAAAAAGGGGACCCCCACAATACACCTAGATGCTGCACCTGTGTTATGCCTTTATTAAACACCTACCTCTACAGGTTGCACAATGGACACATCAACTTCGACAAGTTCTGGCAGCTAGCGAAACAGGTGACTGAGTTCATGGCGTGGAAACAAGTTACTTGTCCCTTTGAGAAGGTGCCAGAGGTCATTAACTACATGCAGACCACTTACGTCCTCACAGAGACAGGTAGGAGAACCTTCTCTCACTTGTAGACTAACGTGGTCACAGAGACAGGTAGGATAACCCTCTCTTTACTGGTACACTAACGTGGTCACAGACAGGTAGAATAACCCTCGCTTACTGTTACACTAACGTGGTCACAGACAGGTAGAATAACCCTCTCTTACTGGTACACTAACGTGGTCACAGACAGGTAGGAGAACCTGGCACCACCACCAGTGTCAAAACACTCTTGTTAGGGCTGAGCTAACATCACCCGTGATAAAGCTCTCGCAACACTGCTGGATACATTCTTCTCTTTGATTATAATAATAATAATGCTGGATACATTGAACATATGTTAAGTGAACGCAGATTAGGTTTTCAGTTACTAGTAACGTTCGAAGGCGTTCCCAGTAATTTAGGTGTTTTACTGGCTCAATGTGAGCCATAAACGATCTCTGTATTTGTTCCAGCTCTGATATTTCTCCTGCCCTGAACGGGGCCGTCAGCACTGAGCAGTATTCTAAGTGAGGGAGCACTAGCGATTTGAATAGTGTCACCATCGGCATTATTTCCCTTGTTTTGAAAGTTCTCAATACCCACCCCGTCATCTTCCTGGCTGTTGTGATCTTTGTCTTGTTATGGTCTTTAAAAGAAAGGTCAGCAGACATAATTATCCCCAGGTCTTTTACGTGTTCCTTTCGTTCTATGTGGTGACCCTCTTGAGTTTTGTATACAGTGTTCCTTTTGAGTTCTTCATTCTTTCCATACCTAAGCAGCTGAAACTTATCACCATTGAACATCAGGTATACAAGAAAACTTCTTACACACACACACTTCTATTATCCACGCGGACACACGTGAATTATCCACTAAAGCACACTAACATGTATTATGTACACAGGCTTGGCACTGGCATCGTTCGAGTGCGAAGGACCAGACAACAGTTACGAAAAGGAGCGGTACAAGAACCTCAAGTGAGTATTAGAACCTCAAACAAGTAAGAGTTCTCTAATAAATAAATACATACAGTGGATAACGAACAAGATTTGCATTTCAAATATCTTTTGTTGTCCACTGTATGTGACAGGTTTTGATGAAATAACTGGTGCCCCGGGGTATGGGGAAACATCGTTTAGCTCCGGCTAGGCGCCCATACTTATCTGGGGTCTGGCTCCGGCTCCGTGGTAAAGTACTGTGGACTCGATACAGAATTTGCAGGTTAGAGTCCTGCTGTGGACGTTGAGACAATGTTATATATATATATTACACACTATATATACATAATTTGCTATTGTTTCTAATGGGATTTATGCTAATATGTTCATTTTCTCACTGACAGGGCTGACACCACACAGTCAGCTGAGAGTGACCGTCACAACTAGTCTCCCGAGGGATACCCTATCTCGGGACTGTCCAGTGAAAGTTGTCTGCCTCTGGGGATACCTACTACTCTCTGGACTGCCCACTGAAACTGCAAATATCCCTGAAATACATCACCTGCACAAGTGAACTATGGCTGTACTAACACTTCAGCGGTACCCACTAACTAAAGTGCTGAAGTGTCTGAAACTAGTGTTTTATAACTGATTTTAAAGCTAATTTCTTTTTTAACAAAGTCGTTTCTGACTTGCATCGCTGATGTGGAGGGAGCCATCAGTGCACACGGACTCCTTTTTCCAGCGATGCAAATATCCAACTCTTGCCTCAGTGGTGACTGAAGTCCTGTGCAATCCTCCCGCGTGACATCCTTCACCTGTGACGCTGCAACGTGAGAACACGCACGTCGTGGTGATGGAGGGGGAGGCAAAGTAACATTAATAGCTTAGAACACTTCGAAGTTTAGTCTCTTACGCGAGTCTTTTGTTTCCCCAACAGTGAGTCAAGTCTGTGAAGTTAGTTACTAGCTATGTTACGTTTATAGTGTCGCAGGTGTGTACATGTGGATGTATCGTTTTTGTAAACACTGTGTATGTGTGTGTGTTTGATTCACAAGCAAGGTAAACCAGCCTGAAACAACACTTGTCTCAGCCCATGCTGGGTCCCGGTACAACTGAAACAAAAATTCAGCTTTATTATTCAGTCATACTTTTCTATAATGCAAATTATAGATTGTTTATAAATTATTATATATTTATGTATTTTTTTTTTTAGTCATATTTTGAGTTACTGAAAAGACAGTGTGTATATATTCAGTAAAAAAAAATATACATGGAATCGGAATATAATTTTTTAAATGAAAGAAGAGAATAATTATGAATGTGTCAAAGCCACTTACGTTTTACACTGACATTCCATTACTATCCTGGTAATAGTATCAGTGTAAGTGGATAGTCAGGTTATGAGAGTCTTATAGTCTAATATTTGGATCTTTTAAATTAATTTAACCACGCCTCTGTTCTGATACGTGACGTATTAGCACTGAGCTCTCCCATGGTAGCTCTGAGATCGAGGACTGATCATAGCTATTATGTTTTATTTACAAACTTGTTTTAAAAAGTTTTAGATACAAACCATCTCTTATTCTTCCCACAAAACTACGTTTCCACAGCCCATGATTCTGAAATATTTTCTGGCACCAGACATCTCTGGTACTCCTTGAGTCTCTTGATGCCATCAACTATGCTGATACATGTAATGCCTCTCTTCCTCGCCCCTTTTTTTCATGCTGTCAGTTGTAACTTGGCACTGCCCAGCAGGACCTTAGCATGCTTTTCCCCCACCTGCCCACTCTGGATAGTTTTCTTGGTCTTATGTATATTCCGATTTACCGGAGTTATATTTTTTATCAAAACATGAACGATTTATGTATATATTATGTATATTTATGTATCAGTTACCTTTTGTTATATTGGTATGTTCACTTATAACTATGTATGATCGTATTCCTTTGTCTTTGTTCACCTGCCGTTATTCCCTTATCTAATTGGTGTATTTGCACCAAAAGTCTTCTGTTTATCGTGTGTTTGAGTATGTCTCTCTCTTACAAAATCATCAAACCAAAGACTTCTTACGTTTTGATTCTCTTGGCACAGCCCCCAGCTACCTGACTTGTATATGAGAAGAGACTTCACCGAAGTGGTTGTACATATTTTGATTTATATAAAATAATGAGCTGGAGGCTTTGCCGAGCGATGGAAGGTTTGTGTGTATATAACTCCTGCTAAGCACCTCGTCTGTATAATTTGTTTTAAATGGAAGCGAAAAGATCTGAGTGTCCCTGTAGTCCCCAACTGCAACACCCACAGCTGCAAGACCACCAGAATCAACCCCACAATACTGACAACCCTGTACCACCATCACCCTGCTGCTGCTGCCTCTGGTAATGTCTCGGTAAATCCCCCTCTGGTCAATGTCCTCTTTGTCCCGCATCTCTCCTCTTTGGCTTAAGTTGGCGCCCTCATCCTCTTTGCTCCCCTCTTTATCCTTGTCCTCTTTGTGCTTGCCAATTCCCCCTCTCCTCCTCGTCTCACTTCACCTTGTTTCTCTCCTTGTAACTATCTCGTGCATTGCATTCAGCGTCTCTCCCCTTCTGCTCTCACCAGCGTGTTGGAGGGCAAAACTTGCCAATACGGTAAATGACAATTTCGTTAAAATAAGTTACACTAAGTCTAATGCCACCACAGTGTTCAATTGTTTTGGAATAGTAGAACTGACACGTATGGCAAGACGAGGTTTTTCACCGAGCGAAATGTGTGGAGTAACAGGTTTGCCCTAAAATCACGGAACTATTACTTGGCGACGTCGAATTATTTCCCCTTACTCGTCTCATTGGCCTTGTTACACATCCAAACTCCTCTTGTGCCGTCTTGCAGTGCGCTGTGAGTGATCATTACAAACATTCCCTTTCTCAACACCAGCGGTGTCAACTGTCTTCTCTGGGAGAGAAGAGACACCCCTCTTCCTCTTCAACACCAGCGGTGTCAACTGTCTTCTCTGGGAGAGAAGAGTATCGGTGGGAGGACTCTGGCCTCCATCACTCCTTGCGTTGATTCACATATACGGGATACACAACCTCTCGTGTCATTACATTGACCTCGAAATGGGAAATATTAAATGCGTAATGGGGGAAAATGGGAGGTAATCTGACTTCAGTGACTCCATTTCCGTAAATCAAGAATCAGAAGCATCAAGGCACGTCCGGTGAAGGAGTCTATAATTGAGGCATTAAATCACTGAAGACTAACTTTCCCTACCACCGAACCACCCTCTACACACAAAACAAGACCCCCTTCCTCCACACACACACACAAAACAAGACCCCCTTCCTCCACACACACACAAAACAAGACCCCTTCCTCCACACACACAAAAACCCCTTCCTCCACACACACACACACAAAACAAGACCCCCTTCCTCAACACACACAAAACAAGACCCCCTTCCTCAACACACAAAACAAGACCCTTCCTCCACACACACACAAAACAAGACCCCTTCCTCTCCACACACAAAACAAGACCCCTTCCTCCACACACACACAAAACAAGACCCCTTCCTCCACACACACACAAAACAAGACCCCTTCCTCCACACACACAAAACAAGACCCCCTTCCTCTCCACACACACAAAACAAGACCCCTTCCTCCACACACACACACAAACAAGACCCCTTCCTCCACACACACACAAAACAAGACCCCTTCCTCCACACACACACAAAACAAGACCCCTTCCTCCACACACACAAAACAAGACCCCTTCCTCCACACACACACAAAACAAGACCCCCTTCCTCCACACACACACAAAACAAGACCCCCTTCCTCCACACACACACAAAACAAGACCCCCTTAAATAACAAAAAAAGCACAATACCGTGACTGGAACAATACACACACAACCCGCACATATAAAAGAGGAGCTTACGACGACGTTTCGGCCCGACTTACAAAGTCACGGTACCCTCCCCCTGTCTGCCTGCCTATAAATACTCCTTCCACCTGTTGTGTGTGTTAGTGTGACTTTGTAAATGGTCCAAGTCGGGCCGAAACGTCGTCTTAAGCTCCTCTCTTTTTATATGTGCGGGTTGTGTGTGTATGACCCTCCTCCACACACACACAAAACAAGACCCACCTCCTCAACACACACAAAACAAGACCCCTCCTCCACACACAAAACAAGAGCCCTCCTCACACACACAAAACAAGAGCCCTCCTCCACACACAAAACAAGAGCCCTCCTCCACACACAAAACAAGAGCCCCTCCTCCACACACAAAACAAGACCCCTCCTCCATACACACAAAACAAGACCCCTCCTCCATCACACAAAACAAGACCCCTCCTCCATACACACAAAACAAGACCCCTCCTCCATACACACAAAACAAGACCCCTCCTCCATACACACAAAACAAGACCCCTCCTCCATACACACAAAACAAGACCCCTCCTCCATACACACAAAACAAGACCCTCCTCCATACACACAAAACAAGACCCCTCCTCCATACACACAAAACAAGACCCTCCTCCATACACACAAAACAAGACCCCCTCCTCATACAACAAAACAAGACCCCTCCTCCATACACACAAAACAAGACCCCTCCTCCATACACACAAAACAAGACCCCTCCTCCATACACACAAAACAAGACCCCCTCCTCCATACACACAAAACAAGACCCTCCTCCATACACACAAACAAGACCCCTCCTCCATACACACAAAACAAGACCCCTCCTCCATACACACAAAACAAGACCCCTCCTCCATACACACAAAACAAGACCCCCTCCATACACACAAACAAGACCCTCCTCCATCACACAAAACAAGACCCCTCCTCCCTCCTCACACAACAAGACCCCCTCCTCCATACAAAAACAAGACCCCCTCCTCCATACACAAAACAAGACCCCCTCCTCCATACACACAAAACAAGACCCTCCTCCATACACACAAAACAAGACCCCCTCCTCCATACACACAAAACAAGACCCCCTCCACACACAAAAGACCCCCTCCATACAAAACAAGACCCCTCCCCACACAATCAAGACCCCTCCAAACAAAATCAAGACCTCCCTCCACACAAAATATCAATAACCCCTCAGCCCAAAAAAGACCCCTCCACACAAAATCAAGACCCTTCTCTCCACAATACAGGTCAAGTGTCTCTTGACAAGGGCTTTTGACAACTAGTAACACATTGTATTCCAACGGGATTATATTTACGCGGACATTTTTCTGTTTTTGGTTACTAGCGCCGTTTTAGGGATACTGTTTGGATGACCCGTTTAATGGGTCATTCAAACAGGGTATCCAATGAGCTTAGTTGACAATTTATTACGTAAATCTTCATGATAAAGCTTCTTTTACTGAATTAAGTCTCGTTAAGCCTCATTAACGAGATAAAAAAATCTCGTTAAGCCTCATTAACGAGGTAAAAAGGCTCATTAACGAGGTAATGAGGTAAAAAGCTTCGTTAAGAATCAATGACAAGGTAATAGTCTCATTTCAAAGGTAAAAACCTTGTTAAATTTCATTAATGAAAATGTCACTGGTTTAGTTAGGAGATAACGGCTGCTTCGTTAAGCTCAACGAAATTAAACGTAAGTTTCCCTTTCAAGAGTTAACGAACGCCTTTTAAAACGAGTCAACACACGGCAGATGACGTCACCGGTGTTTACATCAGAGTATTTTGGGGCAGCAGGTGAGAGGGTGATTGTGGTGGTATCAAGACAATTATAACTATAATTATTAAAGGGGTGCTGGGGTAAGCCAGTGGAAGGCCTCGGTCAGATGACCAAAAGCTCCAGCTGTGGGTCATAAGACTAAGACCCGCGTCAGGAAACACTTGTCCTGTTTCCTGACAAACCTTACCTAAATTCTGGTAGGGGAAAGCAGCAGTGTGTGTGTTTGTGGTGTGTGTGTGTGTATGTATGTGTTGTGTGTGTGCGTGTTTTGGCTTGCGTGACCTGCACCACACTGTGTGTAGCGTAATGTACTCGCCTGGTTTACCCGTATGGACGTGTACACTATTTTCGTGAACAGGATACAACTGGTGTACCAACCCTGCCGGCCAGGTCGACCAGCCAGGTAGAGTCGACCTGACCGCTAGCGCTGGTCGCACTACAGAGGTCTCCGCTACGGGACCTCCACCTGTACGTTCTGTCACACATTTAAAATCAATAACGCAGTTGTTTGTAGAAATCTGCACCATGTAAATAAAGATACAGACTTTTAAATGTCCTTTTATTGTCCTCCCGATTATTTCAATAAAAGAGAAAATTATAAACAATTACACTAAAAGAAATTATAAACAACATGAACGACTTAGTAATTATGAACGAGTGATAAACGACAATAATAAGTGACTGAGTAATTATAAACGACAATGATAAACCACAATTATAATAAAGTACTGAGTAATTATAAACAATGATAGTCGTTAATAACTATCGATTAACTTATAATAATAAACGACAATTACAAGAAACGACAGAAATGGGGCTAAATACTGAAGGGTTAATACTGGAATTAAAATAGGGCTAAAAAAATATGGTATTAAAATTTTATGGGGGCTAATATTACTAGCCGAAATAGAGCTGTAATTAGACAAATTGGGTTGATAATAGGGATTTAGAGTTGCTTTAGGGATCAAATTGAGCTGCCTTATAGAGCAGAAACAGGGCTGATTTGAGTAAAGCTGAAATAGGGCTGACCTAAGACGCGCTAAAACCAATTTCTATAAAATAGTAATAAAATAGCAGAAATAAAGCTGAATTTGTTAATAAAGTTGCTTAAACCCAATTAAAAAATTATTGTAAAGCAATATAGACCTGAAATAGGGCTGATATAGTTAATGAGAGACTGATATTAGTAATATAAAGCTTAAGGGCTTATATTATTAATATAAAGCTGAGGGGCTGATAATATAAAGCAAGACGGCTGAAAGATCAAATTTTACAGGGCTTTAACTAGTACTAAAATCGGGCTTTAGTAATATGGGGCTGATATTAGGAATGAGGGGGCTGATATTGCTGCCAGTCCTGTAACAAGGCGATCATTAAGATTAAATAGGGCAGTTTCACAACAGATTTATTAATGTAGGGCTGATATCAGCCCTCTAGAGGATGTACAGAGAACCTTTACTGCACATAAGTTCCATCAAACACCTTAACTACTGGGAACACTCGACTTGTACTCACTGGAGCGCAGGCGAGCGAGATGCATCATAATCTACACTTGGTAAATCCTACTAATGGTTCCGAATCTGCACACAGAAATCACTCCCTACGAAAGTAAAAGACTGGGCAGGCAGTGCAAAATACCCCCAATGAAAAGGGCGCCATTGGTACACTAAGAGAAAACACAAGTGTCCGGGGCCCAAGACTGTTCAACAGCCTCCCACCAAGCATAAGGGGAATTACCAATAGGCTCCTGGTTGTCTTCAAGAGGGAGCTGGACAGATACTTAAAGTCTGTGCCGGATCAGCCGGGCTGTGGTTCGTACGTTGGACTACGTGCTGCCAGCAGTAACAGCCTCGTTGATCAGGCCCTGATCCACCGGGAGGCCTGGTCGTGGACCGGGCCGCGGGGGCGTTGATCCCCGGAATACCCTCCAGATATATATAAATCAGCCCTCGCATATCTCCATATAAATACTAGCACCAGCCCCATAGGAATACTAGTATCAGCTCCATACAAATAATAGCATTAGCCCCCCAAAAATTATTAACATTAACCCCATAAAAATATCAGCATCAGCCCCAATATAAAAACTAGCATCAGCCCCAAAATAAATACTAGCATCAGCTCTAAAATAAATACTAGCATCAGCCCCCAGGAACTCCAGCCCTCACAACTACAAGCACCAGACCCCACAAAACTACCGTCAGCTCTTAAAAATACTACATCAGCCCCGGGCAATCACTAGCCCCACAATTACTAGCACCAGCCTCAGAAATACTAGCATCAACCCCATAGAAATACTGGCATCAGCCCCCATAGAAATACTGCCATCAGCCCCCCGTGGAAATGCGGGCATCAGCCCCCCGTGGAAATGCCGGCATCAGCCCCCCGTGGAAATGCCGGCATCAGCCCCCCGTGGAAATGCCGGCATCAGCCCCCCGTGGAAATGCCGGCATCAGCCCCCCGTGGAAATGCCGGCATCAGCCGCCCGTGGAAATGCCGGCATCAGCCCCCCGTGGAAATGCCGGCATCAGCCCCCGTGGAAATGCCGGCATCAGCCCCCCGTGGAAATGCCGGCATCAGCCCCCCGTGGAAATGCCGGCATCAGCCCCCATGGAAATGCCGGCATCAGCCCCCATGGAAATGCCGGCATCAGCCCCCATGGAAATGCCGGCATCAGCCCCCATGGAAATGCCGGCATCAGCCCCCATGGAAATGCCGGCATCAGCCCCATGGAAATGCCGGCATCAGCCCCCATGGAAATGCCGGCATCAGCCCCCATGGAAATGCCGGCATCAGCCCCCATGGAAATGCCGGCATCAGCCCCCATGGAAATGCCGGCATCAGCCCCCATGGAAATGCCGGCATCAGCCCCCATGGAAATGCCGGCATCAGCCCCCATGGAAATGCCGGCATCAGCCCCCATGGAAATGCCGGCATCAGCCATATGGAAATGCCGGCATCAGCCATATGGAAATACTGCCATCAGCCCCCATGGAAATACTGCCATCAGCCCCCATGGAAATACTGCCATCAGCCCCCATGGAAATACTGCCATCAGCCCCCATGGAAATACTGCCATCAGCCCCCATGGAAATACGGGCATCAGCCCCCATGGAAATACGGGCATCAGCCCCCATGGAAATAGGGGCATCAGCCCCCATGGAAATGCCGGCATCAGCCCCCATGGTAATACCAGCATCAGCCCTCATGGTAATACCAGCATCAGCCACCATGGAAATGCCGGCATCAGCCACCATGAAAATACCAGCATCAGCCCCCAAGAAAATACCAGCATCAGCCCCCATGGAAATACCAGCATCAGCCCCCATAGAAATACCAGAATTATCCCTAGCATCAGCCCCCATATAATACTAGCTTTAACTCCATAATACTATCAGCCCCACAGAGATACTAGCATCAGCCCCGATATAAATACTAGTATCAGCCCCATAAACATACCAGCTCCCATAGGAAAACTAATACTATTAGCCCCATATAAATACTAAATATTATCAGCCACATAGAATTTCTAATATCAGCCTCCATAAAATACTATCAGCACCATAGAAATACTATCAGCCCCCACAGAAATATCTGTCCCCATAGAAATACTATCAGGACCCAAAGAAATACTATCAGGACCCATAGAAATACTATCAGCCGTCATAGAAATACTATCAGCCCTCATAGAAATACTACCAGCCCCCATAGAAATACTACCAGGCCCCCATAGAAATACTACCAGCCCCCATAGAAATACTACCAGCCCCCATAGAAATACTACCAGCCCCCATAGAAATACTACCAGCCCCCATAGAAATACTACCAGCCCCCACAGAAATACTACCAGCCCCCACAGAAATACTACCAGCCCCCACAGAAATACTATCAGCCCCCACAGAAATACTATCAGCCCCCACAGAAATACTATCAGCCCCCACAGAAATACTATCAGCCCCCACAGAAATACTATCAGCCCCCACAGAAATACTATCAGCCCCCATAGAAATACTATCAGCCCCCATAGAAATACTATCAGCCTCCCATAGAAATACTATCAGCCCCCATAGAAATACTATCAGCCTCCCATAGAAATACTATCAGCCCCCATATAAATAATATCAGTCCCCCCATAGAAATAATATCAGTCCCCCATAGAAATAATATCAGTCCCCCATAGAAATACTACCAGCCCCCATAGAAATACTACCAGCCCCCATAGAAATACTCAGCCCCATAGAAATACTACAGCCCCCATAGAAATACTGTCAGCCACAAAAATAACATCAGCTACCACAGAAATGGCAGTATGGTAGTACCATCTCCTCTTAAAAACATCACAGACACAAGTGTGTGAGGTGTGACTGGATGTCATCCAAAATATATCACTACTATGGTTTCCAGCGTCACCAACCCCAAAAACATACAAGGCTCCACGTAGTTCCCAGTAATGGGTCAGGGGACAGAACTAGCGACCATGCCACCAAGAGCGACAGGGAAAAAAAGGGAGAAACAGGAACCTGAGCTGCAGGGGAAGGCAATGGGAAAGGAGAGGGAAAAGGCAGTGTTTATTCAGGGGGGCTGAAGGAAGAAGGGAAGGGAAAAACACTGAAAACCCCAAAAAAAAGGGGGAAAATTTAGAGCATACTAAAAAGAAATAGGTGAAGAAGACATGTTAAGTTGTAAATTTTCAGAGAATGGGGGGGACTTAAGGGGAAAACGACCACTGGGGCTGATTCTCAGGACATAAACAGAGGGGGGCAGAATCCTCCAAGAGAAACCACGATTTAAAAAAAAAAGAATACAGGGGGGGTTTCCCAAAGGGACAGAACAAAAACAGAACGACAGCAGCTGAAGGAGAGGGCAAAGGCAAAAGGAGGGGAGGGGGAGCAAGGACAGAATCAGTAGAGGGCAACCAGAGCAGGGCAGAGCAACAAGAATAAGCCCCACAGAACCATCCCAAACACCCAACAACAAACCATATCCCAACACAAAATACAACCCCCCCCTTTTTCCCCCCCCCAACCCCCCATAGAATCCCACAGTACACCCCCCAGGTTCCCCACCCTCACAGACCCCCCCAAAAAACAGTAAAAGAGGAAATTGAAAAGGGGGGGTACACCAATGCTGATGGAATAACAAGTAAATTGGGGGGGGTGGCAAAAAGAATCAAAAAGGCATCCCGGGCTAAAGCTCTCCCCCAAAAACCCAAACTAACAGGGATGATAACAGATGCCATTTTTTTCCCAAAGGGGAAAACCAGATCCCGAGGAAAAAAAGAGGGGGGGGGGGGTGGTTTTTGATCAAAAACCATGGGGGGTTTTTTTTTCTGGGAAAGGGGACAGAGGGAAACTGGGGCACTTGAAAAGGGGTGCTCAGCTGAAGGTCCCAAGGTGGTAATTGCAGTGATGTATAACCCACCACAGAACAGCGGAGGCCGGCAAGAGAATGAGGTAACAGAGCGAGATTGACACACTGGCGAAGTGGCTAGAAAAGGGGTCCGAGCGGGCAAGCTACTGATCATGGGGACTTCAACCATGGGAAAATTATTAG
>WNWK01012127.1:0-61121 GCA_009830355.1 Cherax destructor
TTTGTTGCTTGGTCTATCTTATAACACGTAATCGAAAAAAATTACGGCACACCGCTGCTCCCATTTGTCGCGGGGTTTTGGGAGAGATATATAGGGGGTCAAAGATACTCCTTTTTGGATGTTAGGGTATATTTACAGGGAAGGAGCCCAACACCGCTGTCTCGCCGGGTCTCGTTAGTGAGGGAGGTGTAGGGGCTGTGAATGCGCTGAGCCTCGCGTCAGGGGTACTGTGCGCACCCCAAAAAGGGACCAGCTGTTAAAAGGAAAGATACACTACACAAGTGTAATATGATACTGACACGAATATCTAAATAAAATTTTAGAGCGTTTTTATTCTGTTTATTACAATACGAACAGCACGGGTTTTAAATTTAAAAATTATCCCGGTTGGGAATTAATCCTCAGAGAGGGTACGAACCCCGAAATCGTTCCCCAATAATTTTCCCCATAAGAAATAAGGGAAAAAAAAAATTAACCTTCCAGTTTTCCAAAATGTAAAATAAAATATTTTTAATTTTTTTAAATTAAATAAACAAATTTTTTGAATAAAAAGAAATACATGTAAATATAGTACAATAAAGTACTTACATTTATTGAAGAGTTAGGTGGAAGGGGGAATGTGTTTAAGGGGGTCCCTTCCATTAACACTCGGTGGCAGTTCTTTTTTGGGGTTACGGGCCCCTTTTTTTTTAATAACCCCCCTGCAACCTGCTACACCCCCTTTGCTATACTCCCGCACCTGCTACACTCCCGCATATTTTACACTTTTCATCCTGCTAACCCCTTCATTCATTTTCACCCCTGCTTACCTGCTACACTCCCTGCATACCTGCTACACCCCCCTGTAATCCCCCTGCATGCCGTTTCCCCCCCCACCTCTACCTCCGCATATGCACCCCCGCATACCTGATACACCCCCCGCATGCCTGCCCCCCTGCATGTTTTCCTCCCGCATGAATCTAACCCCCTCAAATGCTCATTTTATCATAGGGCACTGGGAGTTTTTTTGGACCCTTTAGCTTATTTGGGTTGCAAGCACAAAAACATGGAAAATGGTTTGGTATGAATGTGTTGGTGGAGGGGTGGTGGTGCCTCTTGTAAACAAACCCCTACGCCCCCTGGGGTCCCACGGGGGCCCCACGGGGGTCCCCGGGGAAATACGAAACCCCAAAACAAAACGGTAAATTTTTGACAAAAATGTATCGCAACCGTTTTTATGGGTTTCCAACCCATCGAAACCGGGTATGACTGTATCCGAAATGTTTAAAGGAAAAAAGTGACTTAAAACAATTTAAAGATGGTTGAACAAACCCACTACTATTATAATGCTCC
Source organism: Cherax destructor (assembly GCA_009830355.1). Taxonomy (NCBI): domain Eukaryota; kingdom Metazoa; phylum Arthropoda; class Malacostraca; order Decapoda; family Parastacidae; genus Cherax; species Cherax destructor. Next base: position 1,333 of record WNWK01012127.1, read on the forward strand.
TATTTAGGGGCAATTTGTTTCCCGATGTGGTTTAGGAAGGAACTCCGTCTTAATGAGGAGGGTAAACCCCGGAATATTGGGTCATTTTTTCACATCCCAAATTTAATACATCCAGTAAAACCTTGTAAAACAGACCAGGGGCGTGGGGGGGAGTTACCCATCCCCAGGAAAATTTACAAATATTAATGTTTTCCATTTTTTTAAATGATGCCAAAATCAGCCAAAAAACCATAAAAAAATTAGACAACCCTGGTTTGATCTTTTAAAAAAACTTGAGATTAAATTTTTTTTCCCAATGTCCCTTTAAGATAAAAAACTTTCGACTTTTTTTTATCCTAGGTTTTACAATATGCTTGAGATAATCTAAAAACTTTTTTTTTTATACCTGAAAAAACACTTCCCCCTTACAGACCCTTTCTTCCTTTCAACCGCAGCCTTTTAAGGGGGGGCCCAAAAGGAAAAAAATTTCCCTTTTTCATTTAGAATTTTTTCGGGGGAAGGGGGGGAACCCCCTTTCTCCAGGCTTTTTTGGCGCCTTTAACACCTTTACGGAGGAAGAATTCTGTTCCATTCCCCCTGGAGATAAGGGAAATAAGAAAAAAACTAAAGAAAATGAAAAAACCCCAAGGGGGTGTTAATAATGTTTAAGAATGTGAGTGGACCAAGTGGAAGTAGCAAGATGCCTGAAATTTGCATGTTTATGGACAGAAAAAAAACACCAGCAATCCTACCACAAAAACAATTAAAGGTTTTTCCCCACTTTGGGGGGGCGCTTCCCCCCGGGGGTTGTGCCCCAAAACCCATCCCCAGGGTAACAGCCATTCTCCATTTAAAAAATTTACCACACCAGCTCACAGAGGAGCCAGCCCAAGGTGAAGCTAAAAGGGCGGGGGTTTGGACGGGGCTGGCATGATGGACAGAGGAAAATTAAGGCCCTTCATGGCTCTTCATTTTTGCCTTTTGTAAAGGGGTTTTTGATCCAGGGAAATTTTAGATAATTTTTTTTCTTGAATCAAACTTATTCCCCATATACAAAACTGTATTTAATGAAAGGGTGATGGCAGTTTGGGGGTAATAGACTTTAATGTGATGGGATTTTTTTTTGGGGGGTTTCCCCCAGTGGGACGGGGGGTTTGATAAAAAAAATTAACCCCGTGGGGCTTTAAGGGGTTAATTTTTTTTTTTTAAACATTGGCCATCTACCAAAGGGGGGGGACCCGAAAAAAAAACATTTAACATTCACACATCCTTTTCCCCTTAATGAAAATCACAGTTTTGATGCCCCCCAAAAGAAAATCCCCCCCCCTTTTGAGTCCAGGCATTGTTTTTCCACCTCCAGAACTCAATTTACTAACCAGTTTTGAATCCCTTCAAAAATATTACCTCGCCCCCCCCAAATATTTTTTATTTCCTTTTTTAAAACTTATATTTTGTAAGAACATAAACAACCAAAGATGTTTTTGAGTCTCAAAATGAAAATTTCCTTCCTTTTTTAAGCTTCCGTATCATTTCACCAGGTGATGCCTCTGTCTTCATCAAAGTAGGAACTGATTGGAAATGCAATCAATCAGTTTTTTTTTTTAATTTTAGCAAGAAAGATATCAAGATTTTTTTAGTCTGTTTTATGTTTTTTTCATTTTCATTTTTTTTAAGTGATATTGTAAATTAAAAAGGAGGGAAATTTTGGGGGGGGGGAAAAGCATTTTGGCGGAAAAGGCGGGGGAAGGGGGGTTTTGGGGAAGAGGAGGGGGAAGGGTGGTGGGGAAAGGGGGGAGGAGGGGGGGTTGGGAAGGGTGAGTGTGTCGTGGGAGGGGGGTGCGTGGAGAGGGGGGATGCGTGGGGGAGGAGTGATTGGGAGAAGTGAGTGAGTGTGCCCGGGAAAAAGTGAGTGAGTGTGTCGGGAGAGGAGTGAGTGTGTCGTGGAGAGGAGGAGGAGGAGTGTGTCGTGGAGAGAGTGAGTGAGTGTGTCGGGAGGAGAGGAGGAGTGTGGCGGGAGGGGGAGTAGGGGAGGTGTGTGGGGAGAAGAGTGAGTGAGTGTGTGTGGAGAGAGTGAGTGAGTGTGTCGTGGAGAGAGTGAGTGAGTGTGTCGTGGAAGAGTGAGTGAGTGTGTCGTGGAGAGAGTGAGTGAGTGTGTCGTGGAGAGAGTGAGTGGTGTGCGTGGAGGAGGAGTGAGTGTGTGTCGTGGAGAGAGTGGGTGAGGTGTCGTGGAGAGAGTGAGTGAGTGTGTCGTGGGAAGTGAGTGAGTGTGTCGTGGAAGAGTGAGTGAGTGTGTCGTGGGAGAGTGAGTGAAGTGTGGTCGTGGAGAGTGAGTGAGTGTGCGTGGAGAAGTGAGTGAGTGTGTCGTGGAGAGAGTGAGGTAGGGTGTCGTGGAGAGGGGTGAGTGGTGTGTCGTGGAGAGGAGTGAGTGAGTGTGCACGTGGAAGAGTGAGGTGAGTGTGTCGTGGAGAGAGTGGTGGGTGTGGGTGGAGAGAGGAGTGAGTGTGTCGTGGAGAGAGTGAGTGAGTGTGTCGTGGAGAGAGTGAGTGTGTCGTGGAGAGAGTGAGTGTGTCGTGGAGAGTGAGTGTGTCATGGAAGGGTCCTTAAATGGAGTATAAATGGTAAATGATAATTATCATTTACTGTCATGGGTACAGGAGCAAATTCTTGGGTAGCTTTGAGTAGTGGTGGTTTTAATGATTATATAATCACTGAGATGTTAACTTGGTATAATGAGTATAAGTAGTAGGAAGCCCAGCCTGCAGTCTTGTCCTGTCTGCCTGAGGGTATGAGTCTGACTGCCACTTCCTCACTGCGTGGCATCTAGCAGTGTTTGTACTCTGTGATCTGAAAGTATTTGAAGTCCGTGGCATCACGGCTAACGTATGTTGAATTATGCTGACAAGTGGGTATACAGTATGTGGCATGCTTGTAGCAACAGATGTGGCATGCTTGTAGCAACAGTATGGCATGCTTGTAGCAACAGTATGTGGCATGCTTGTAGCAACAGTATGTGGCATGCTTGTAGCAACAGTATGTGGCATGCTTGTAGCAACAGTATGGGCATGCTTGTAGCAACAGTATGTGGCATGCTTGTAGAAACAACGATGCATTTGCAGAACCTTTTATTGGGACAATGTTTTGATCCGGTTAGCCAGACTTGAGTCCTGGAGGTGGGAGCACCATGCCTGCACTTTGAAGGAGGGGCTTGAGATATTGGCTGTTTTGAGTGATACCTAAACTGTCATGTCTGGGTGTGCCCACACCCCACACACACACATTACACTCCCGATGGCATGGTGGCTAGGCTCTTACTTCACGCACAGAGGGCCCGGGTTCAATTCCCGGCGGGGCCGAAACATTTCGAAGTGTTTCGTTACACACACACACACACATACAACAGGCCTAGTGTCTAATCGACATGTCCAGGACAAAATGGTAACTAACTAACACACACACACGTCTCCGGAGGCACACATCAACCAGATAACTGCGGCAGCATATGGGCGACTGCAAACCTAAGATTAGCTTCCGTTACTTTAACAAGGAATCGTTCAAGTCACTGTACACCGTGTACGTCAGGCCCATACTAGAATATGCAGCACCAGTCTGGAACCCACACCTGGTCAAGCATGTAAAGAAACTAGAGAAAGTGCAAGGTTTGCGACAAGGTTAGTTCCACAACTCAGGGTCTGTCCTATGAGGAAAGGTTGGGGAAAAAGGACTAACAACACTGGAGGAAAGAAGGGTCAGAGGAGACATGATAACGACATACAAAATACTGCGGAATCGACAAGGTAGACAGTGACAGGATGTTCAGAGAGGGAACACAGAAACAGGGGACACAACTGGAAGCTGAAGACTCAGATGAGTCAAAGGGATGTTAGGAAGCATTTCTTCAGCCACAGAGTAGTCAGGAAGTGGAATAGTCTGAGAAAGATATAGTGGAGGCAGGAACCTACATGTTTTAAGGCGAGGTATGATAAAGCTCATGGAGCAGGGAGAGCAGGGACCCAGTAGCGGACAGCGAAGAGGCGGGGCCAGGAGCTTAGTCTCGCCCCCTGCAACCACAATTAGGTGAGTACAATTAGGCGAGTACACACATGAAAGCCACCTTGGGGCCAGTGATCATATGGTTCTAAGCTTCGACTACATAGTAGAGTTACAAGTGGAGGGAAGCAGGAAGGGCTGCACGAATGAAGCCAAACTACAAGAAAGGTGACTACGTGGGCATGAAGAACTTCCTGCATGGAGTTCAGTGGGACAGAGAGCTGGCAGGGAAGTCGGTAAATGAGATGATGGAATATATGACAACAAATCGGAAGCTGAGGAGAGGTTTATACCCAAGAGTAACAGGAAAAGCGAAAAAGCCAGGATGAGCCCATGGTTCACCCAAAGGTGCAGGGAAGCCAAAACCAAGTGTGCCAGGGAATGGAAGAAGTATAGAAGGCAAAGGACCCAGGAGAATAAGGAGAGCAGTCGTAGAGCCAGAAATGAATATGCACAGGTAAGAAGGGAAGCACAAAGACAATACGAGAATGACATAGCAGTGAAAGCAAAATCTGACCCAAAGCTGTTGTACAGCCACATCAGGAGGAGAACAACAGTCAAGGACCAGGTGATCAGGCTGAGTAAGGAAGGAGGGGAGGTCACAAGAAATGACCACAAAGTGTGTGAGGAGCTCAACATGAGATTCAAAGAGGTGTTCACAGAGGAAATAGAAGGACCTCCAGAAAGGAGGAGAGGAGTGGGTACACCATCAGGTGCTGGACACAATACACACAACTGAGGAGGAAGTGAAGAGGCTACTAAGCGAGCTAGATACCTCAAAGGCGATGGGGCCGGATAACATTTCTCCATGGGTCCTGTGAGAGGGAGCAGAGGAGCTATGTGCACCCCTAACAACAATCTTCAACACGTCTATCGAAACAGGGCAACTACCTGAGGTATGGAAGACAACAAATGTAGTTCCAATTTTTAAAAAAGGAGACAGAAACGTAGCACTAAACTACAGACCAGTGTCACTGACATGTATAGTATGCAAGGTCATGGAAAGATTATCAGGAGAAGAGTGGTGGAGCACCTAGAAAGGAAATGAGCTTATCGCGACGGCCAACACGGTTTCAGGGACGGGAAATCCTGTGTCACAAACCTACTGGAGTTCTATGACAGGGTGACAGCAGTAAGACAAGAGAGAGGGGTGGGTAGATTGCATATTCTTGGACTGTAAGAAGGCGTTGACACAGTCCCACACAAAAAGATTAGTGCAGAAGCTGGAGGACCAGGCAGGGATAACAGGGAAGGCACTACAATGGATCAGGGAATACCTGTCAGGAAGACAGCAGCGAGTCATGGTTCGTGGCGAGTTGTCAGAGTGGGCGCCGGTGACGTGGGGTGCCACAGGGGTCAGTCCTAGGACCGGTGCTGTTTCTGGTGTTTGTGACGACATGACGGAAGGAATAGACTCCGAAGTGTCCCTGTTTGCAGATGATGTGAAGTTGATGAGAAGAATTCAATCGGAAGAGGACCAGGCAGAACTACAAAGGGATCTGGATAGGCTGCAAGCCTGGTCCAGCAATTGGCTCCTGGAGTTCAACCCAACCAAGTGCAAAGTCATGAAGATTGGGGAAGGGCAAAGAAGACCGCAGACGGAGTACAGTCTAGGGGGCCAGAGACTACAAACTTCAATCAAGGAAAAGATCTTGGGGTGAGTATAACACCAGGCACATCTCCTGAGGCGCACATCAACCAAATAACTGCTGCAGCATACGGGCGCCTAGCAAACCTAAGAACAGCATTCCGACATCTTAATAAAGAATCGTTCAGGACCCTGTACACTGTGTACGTTAGGCCCATACTGGAGTATGCAGCACCAGTTTGGAACCCACATTTATCCAAGCACGTAAAGAAACTAGAGAAAGTGCAAAGGTTTGCAACAAGACTAGTCCCGGAGCTAAGGGGTATGTCCTACGAGGAGAGGTTAAGGGAAATCGACCTGACGACACTGGAGGACAGGAGAGATAGGGGGGACATGATAACGACATATAAGATACTGAGAGGAATTGACAAGGTTGATAGAGACAGAATGTTCCAAAGATGGGACACAGCAACAAGGGGACACAGTTGGAAGTTGAAGACTCAGATGAATCACAGGGATGTTAGGAAGTATTTCTTCAGTCACAGAGTAGTCGGGAAGTGGAATAGCTTGGGAAGCGATGTAGTGGAGGCAGGTTCCATACACAGCTTTAAGAAGAGGTATGATAAAGCTCATGGCGCAGGGAGAGTGACCCAGTAGCGGCCAGTGAAGAGGCGGGGCCAGGAGCTATGTCTCGACCCCTGCAACCACAACTAGGTGAGTAGAACTAGGTGAGTACACACACACACACTCACACACACTCACACACGCTCACACTCACACTCACACTCTCTCACACTCACACACTCACACACTCACTCACACTCACACACTCACACTCTCACACTCTCACTCACTCACACTCACACTCACTCACACTCACACTCACTCACACTCACTCACACTCACTCACACTCACTCACACTCACTCACACTCACTCCACTCACTCACACTCACTCATTCACTCTCTCACTCACTCACTCTCTCACTCTCTCACTCTCACTCTCTCTCACTCTCACTCTCTCACTCTCTCACTCACTCTCACTCTCTCACTCACTCTCACTCTCTCACTCCTCACTCTCTCCACTCCACTCTCCACTCTCTCCCACTCCTCTCTCACTCTCCTCTCTCTCCCCTCACTCTCCTCCTCTCACTCTCCTCCTCTCACTCTCCTCACTCTCTCTCACTCTTCCTCTCTCTCACTCTCTCTCTCTCCTCTCCTCTCCTCTCTCTCCTCTCTCTCTCCTCTCTCTCTCTCTCCTCTCTCCTCCTCTCACTCTCACTCTCTCACTCTCTCACCTCACTCTCTCACTCTCACCTCACTCTCTCACTTCACTCTCACTCACTCCTCCTCCTCTCTCTTCTCTTTCTCTTCTCTCTTTCTTTCTTTCCCCCACCCGGCCAAGTGTTTATCGACAAAAGCCATTGACAGACAGTAACTAAGTGATAATACTTTAATAATAATAATACTTTAGACATTGTACAATTATATATGGTAGATATAGTTATAGTACATAGTAATTACATAGTTATTACTTAGTTATTAATGAGATGTACATGCCAAAGGACCCCAATGGAAATAAGTCACTCTGTCTGACTTTTTTGGGTTATCCTAGGTTCTCTACACATATGCTGCTATGTATGATAATGTATGTAAATGTATTTGTGTATACCTGAATAAACTTACTTACTTACTTACTTACTTACTTACTTAATATGCTGTGCATTGCGGGCATTCTTAGGACTACTTAATTCTAGACTATACATGGTAAAAAGTTATGGTTGATAATTTATAAAATAGGTAAAGTTGCATATCTGTGTTATAAAGTTTGAAGATAAGTTGAACATATCAATTAATTGTAGCAATGCAACTAATTAAGTGAGATAACAATTTAGAACAATTAATTGCAATGCAGTTAGTTTACGTGGTCATTATAATGTAAGTGTTGTGGAAATAATTAGCTAAGTACAGTGGTACCTCGAGTTACGATATTTTTTCGTTCGAGAATGCTGTTCAAGTGCCATTACCAAACGAATTTATCCCCATAAGGAATAATGTAAAATAGACTAGTCCTTTTACACCCCCAAAAATATACTTACAAAAGCATTTAAAAAAATAAACTTGCATAAAAGGGCGATTTTGGGGACCATCGTAACTCGAGGTACCACTGTATGTAATATTCATAACAGGTTTTACATTCAATTGATTAGTCAGGTTTTTACGTTTGATTATTCTACTTTGCTGGGAATGTTTGATATTGAGCAATTAGCTTTGGGTGAGAAGGTGGTTTTTTTAGCATCGTTTTGAATTGGGGTACAGGTAGGGTTTCTTTGGCAATGACAGGTAATGAATTCCAAATTTTTGTGCCTTTTATATGCATTGAGTTTTTACATAGTGTTAGATGGACACGGGGAACATCGAGGAGTGATCTGTGTCTAGTGTTATGGTCATGTGTCCTGTTAAAATTGGTAAGGAGAAGTTTGAGTGGTGGGTTAATATTTGCATAGTGTTCTATGTATGTAATAGGCACAGTAAAAAGTATGGATGTCTTGTATGGTGAGTAAGTTTAGGTTTTTGAATATTGGTGGAGTATGTTGTCTGGAGTGAGAATTTGTTATCATTCTAACTGCTGCCTTTTGTTGTGTTATTAGTGGTCTGAGATGAGTTATTGATGTAGAGCCCCATGCGCAGATTCCATAGGTAATGTAGGGGTAAATGAGTGAGTGATATAGGGTAAGGAGAGCTGGTTGTTGAACATATTACCGTATCTTGGATAGTATTCCCACGGTCTTTGAGACTTTCTTGGAGATTTGTTGTATATGTGTCTGAAATTTGAGGCCACTGTCAAGATGGATTCCTAAGAATTTTCCCTCTGTGAGTTTTGTGATAGGGGACCCGTTTATCATTATGTTAAGTGGTGCGTTTGTAGCTCTGTTCCCAAACTGGATAAAATAGGTTTTATCAATATTGAGAGCAAGTTTGTTGGTCATCATCCAGGTAGATATTTTCTGCAATTCAGTATTTGCAGTGTTGGCTAGTGTGTCTGGGCTTGGATGAGAGGTAACATATGTAGTGTCATCTGCAAAAAGTATGGGTTTGAGTAGTCGAGATGCATTTGGTAGGTCGTTAATGTAAATGAGAAAGAGTAGTGGGCCAAGAACACTTCCCTGTGGGACACCTACAGTAATAGTTTGCGCGGTGGAGCTAGCTCCATTTGTGTACACATATTGGTTTCTGTTGCTAAGGTATGATTTTAGGTAGTTTAGGGAGTGTCCTCTTATACCATAGTGTGATAATTTTAAGTGTAACAGATCATGGTCAACTGTATCAAAAGCTTTACGTAAATCAATGAAGATTCCCACTGGGATTTCTTTTTTCTCAAGGGCGGTGTAAATTATTTCTAACATGTGTATAATGGCATCATTTGTATTTTTATTAGGCCTGAATCCAAATTGACAGTGGATGAGTACGTTGTTGGAGGTGAGGTAGGAATATATTTGTCTATGAATTAATTTTTCAAAGATTTTGGAGAGAAGGGGTAAGTTAGATATTGGCCTGTAGTTATTCAGGTCTGCTTGATCTCCTCCCTTATGTATTGGGGTGACCCTCGCTATTTTGAGTATTGATGGGAAGGTAGAGGATTCAATGGATTTGTTAAAGAGTGTTGCATGATGAGTGTGAATGATGGTGAAAGTGTTTCTTTCTTTTTTGGATCACCCTGCCTCGGTGGGAGATGGCCAATGTGTTGAAAAGAAAAAAAAATATATATTTTCCAAGGTCGTATATTTGTGTAATGACTTGTTTACATTAATTCTTTCATATGTGGAAAGGATCATAGTTATGCCAAGTGCTTTGGGAAGACATGAACTAGGGGTAATGCTAATGGAATATAAAAATATTTTCATACAAGAGGGCGTTGCTCATATAGTAGGTTAGGGGTTCGGGCTACTGTTTTTTTTTTCCAACAAGTCGGCCGTCTCCCACCGAGGCAGGGTGACCCAAAAAGAAAGAAAATCCCCAAAAAGAAAATACTTTCATCATGATTCAACACTTTCACCACACTCATACATAATCACTGTCTTTGCAGAGGCGCTCAGATACGACAGCTGAGAATAGTCCCTCCCAGCTGTCACTATCCCAGAGCCTTCCTTTAACCCTTAAACTGTCCAAACATAGATCCATGTTTGCTTGCGTAGCACTCCAAACGTAGATCTATGTTTTTTTACATGCTTTCTTATTGAGAATATCAAGGTCAGAGTGCTACGCACGTAAACGTATATCTACTTTTTTTTACATGCTTTCTTATGGAGAAAATCAAGGTCAGAGCACTGCCCACAAAAACGTAGATCTACGTTTGGACAGTTTAAGGGTTAAAGTGCAGGCATTGTACTTCCCATTTCCAGGACTCAAGTCCAACTAAATCAATTAACTGGTTTCCATGAATCCCTTCACAAAATGTTACCCTGCTCACACTCCAACAGCTCGTCAGGTCCCAAAAACCATTCGTCTCCATTCACTCCTATCTAACACGCTCACACATGCTTGCTGGAAGTCCAAGCCCCTCGCCCATAAAACCTTTTTTACCCCCTCCCTCCAACCTTTTCTAGGACGACCCCTACCCCGCCTTCCTTCCCCTACAGATTTATACGCTCTCCAAGTCATTCTACTTTGATCCATTCTCTCTAAATGACCAAACCACCTCAACAACCCCTCTTCAGTCCTCTGACAAATACTTTTAGTAACTCCACACCTTCTCCTAATTTCCACATTACGAATTTTGTGCATAATATTTACACCACACATTGCTCTTAGATAGGACATCTCCACTGCCTCCAGCCTCCTCCTCGCTGCAGCATTTGCAACCCATGCTTCACACCCATATAAGAGTGTTGGTACCACTATACTTTCATACATTCCCTTCTTTGCCTCCATGGATAACGTTTTTTGTCTCCACAGATACCTCAACGCACCACTCGCCTTTTTTCCTTCATCAATTCTATGGTTAACCTCATCCTTCATAAACCCATCCGCTGACACGTCAACTCCCAAATATCTGAAAACATTTACTTCTTCCATAATCCCTTTCTCCAATGTGATATCCAATTTTTCTTTATTTAAATCATTTGATACCCTCATCACCTTACTCTTATCGATGTTCACTTTCAACTTTCTACCTTTACACACCCTCCCAAACACGTCCACTAACCTTTGCAACTTTTCTTTAGAATCTCCCATAAGCACCGTATCATCAGCAAAAAGTAACTGTGTCAACTCCCATTTTGCATTTAATTCCCCATAATTTAACCCTTAAACTGTCCACACGTAGATATACGTTCGCGTGCGTACTGCTCCGAACGTAGATCTACGTTTTTTTTTCAAATGCTTTTAACCTTGCCACGATAAGCCTGAGTTGCCTAGAGATTAGAAAATGGGTCTGTGCACTCAGTGTGTGCAGTATTACAACATGTGGGAATGACAAACAAAATGCACTCTTCATTTTAAAGAAAAAGAACAATTTATTTTTTTCTCAAAATATTCGGTCAGCTACGCACATGAACGTATATCTACGTGTGGACAGTTTAAGGGTTAATCCCACCCCTCTCCCCAACACCCTAGCATTTACTTCTTTTACAACCCCATCTATAAATATATTAAACAACCATGGTGACATTACACATCCCTGTCTAAGACCTACTTTTACCGGGAAGTAATCTTCCTCTCTCTCCTATACACCCTAACCTGAGCCTCACTGTCCTCATAAAAACTATTTACAGCCTTCAATATCTTACTACCTATTCCATACACTTGCAACATTAGCCACATTGCTCCCTTATCCACTCTATCATTAGTTTAGCGCTTCTTTTGATTATAATAATAATACTCCACTCTATCATATGCCTTTTCTAAATCCATAAATGCAATGAAAACTTCTCTACCTTTATCTAAATACTGTTCACATATATGCTTCACTGTAAACACTTGATCTACACATCCCCTACCCACTCTAAAGCCGCCTTGCTCATCTGCAATCCTACTCTCAGTCTTACCTCTAATTCTTTCAATAATAACCCTGCCATACACTTTACCTGGTATACTCAGTAAACTTCTTCTTTCATTCAACACGTCGGCCATTTCCCACTGAGGCAGGGTGGCCCAAAAGGAAAAACGAAAGTTTCTCTTTTTACATTTAGTAATATATACAGGAGAAGGGGTTACTAGCCCCTTGCTCCCGGCATTTTAGTCGCCTCTTACGACACGCATGGCTTACGGAGGAAGAATTCTATTCCACTTCCCCATGGAGATAAGAGAAAATAAGAACAAGAACTAGTAAGAAATTAGAAGAAAACCCAGAGGGGTGTGTATATATATGCTTGTACATGAATGTGTAGTGTGATCTAAGTGTAAGTAGAAGTAGCAAGACTTACCTGAAATCTTGCATGTTTATGAGACAGAAAAAAGACACCAGCAATCCTACCATAATGTAAAACAATTACAGGCTTTCGTTTTACACTCACTTGGCAGGACGGTATTACCTCCCTGGGCGGTTGCTGTCTACCAACCTACTACCTAGCTCGATCGCTAGCACACTTAGCTCACACACTGATGTCAGAAGTTCGAATCTCCTCCTGTATGGCTGGAAAACATTAGGAATGTGTTTTCATAAGACACCTGCTTTCCCTGTTCACCTCATCAGTGTAAAATGGGTACCTGGGTGTTAGTGGACTGGTGTGGGTCTCATCCTGGGACAAAACTCAGTAAACTTATTCCCCTATAATTCTTACACACTCTTTTATCCCCCTTCCCTTTATATAAAGGAACTATACATGCTCTTTGCCAATCCCTAAGTACCTTCCCCTCTTTCATACATTTATTAAACAAAAATACCAACCACTCCAACACTATATCCCCCCCTGCTTTTAACATTTCTGTCATGATCCCGTCAGTTCCAGCTACTTTACCCCCTTTTATTCTACGTAATGCCTCATGCACCTCCCCCACACTCACATCCTGCTCTTCTTCACTCCAAAAATATGTTGTACCTCCCTGGCCAGTACATGAAACTACCGCCTCCCTTTTTCATCAACATTTAAAAGTTCCTCAAAATATTCCCGCCATCTACCCAATACCTCCAGCTCCCCGTCTACTAACTCCCCTACTCTGTTTTTAACTGACAAATCCATTCGTTCCTTAGGCTTTCTTACCTTGTTTATCTCACTCCAAAATTTTTTCTTGTTTTCAGCAAAATTTCTTGACAGAACCTCTCCCATTCTTTCATCTGCTCTTCTTTTGTACTCTCTTACCACTCTCTTCACCTTTCTTTTACTCTCCATATACTCTGCTCTTTTATTAACACTTCTGTTTTGTAAAAACCTCTCATAAGCTACCTTTTTCTCTTTTATCAAGCTTTTTTTTTTTTTAAACACGCCAGTCACCTCCCACAGAGGCAGGGTGACCCGAACAAGAAACATCCTCACCATCCTTCACGCTATCACTGTCTTGCCAGAGGCATGTAGATGCAACAGTTTAGACACTGTACATTTAAGGTTGTAAGGTCACTTCTCTTACCTAAGATATTATCTTGACAGGTAGCAGAAGTGTTGTCCCAAGATAAAGTTCGTCTCTCCATTAATGGCTGGTTTCATGGTCCCCCAATCAAGAGGCCACCAAAATACAATGCTCCGTGTTTACCTCTAGAAGCTCCTACACATATCGAGGTAAGAATAGTACATTTAATCTTCGATGCAATAAAATAGTGTCTTACCATATTTTTCTCTATTTTTTATTATTTCATTTATTTTTAAAAATAATATAAAAAGTCCATAAAAATTTATATTGTTATTGCATAATTCAACAATTCAGAGTAGTTAGAGGCATTTTCTGATATACTTCAGAATAATGGGGAAGGGGAGAGAGAGGTCTATTTTATCAGAACAAAGTTTAAAGTACAGTGGTACCCCGGATTTCGTACAGCTCCCAACTCGAACAATTATGTAAGTGTATTTTTGTAAGTAATAATAATAATAATATAATAATATTTTTATTTCGATGCATGATACAAGTGTACATTGTTATTGGTAGTTACAATTATAAAACTGTAATGCAAGGAGAGCCACTGGCATGCCATGGCATTAGGGGCAGCTTATTCTAAAGACTTATTCACTAAGTAGTTAATGCTAGTGAAATTGATTGAGTTTATTCTAGTTCTGTATTTTTTAAAAGTACAATATGATTATACATACTATTCAAAGGCAATACAAGAGAAATTGGTTGAGTTTAATCTAGTTGTATATTTTAATTCAAGTGTATTTTTGGGGGTCTGAAATGGACTAATCTAATTTACTTTCGTCCTTATGGGAACAAATTTGTTCGGTAACGGCGCTCGAACAGCCTTCTGGAAAGAATTATCGATGAAAACCGAGGGTCCACTGTATATGAATAAAATTCAATAGTCTGGTGTACAGTGGTACCTCTACTTGCGAGCAGCTCAAAACTCGAACAATTATGTAAGTGTATTTTTGTAGGTGCTTTTGTAAATGTATTTTTGGGGGTCTGAAATGGATTAACCTAATTTTCATTATTTCTTATGGGAAAAAATTCCTTCGTTATCGGCACTTGAATAGCCAACTGGAACGAATTTTGCTCGTAAGTAGAGGTACCACTGTATTTCTAATATACAGTGGACCCCCGGAGTTCGTAGGCGTCGGAGTTCGTAAAATTCTTAGTTCGTGATATTTTTTCGGAAAAATATTGGTTCGGTGTTCGTTGATCCGCTCGGAGTTAGTAATTTGTCCCAGACGCGTATGCGTGGGCCAAGCGGCCCAACACTCAATTCAGAGTCAGTGTGCCATTGTTTACCAGCGAGTGACCGCCAGCCACGCATTCCCATGCATTCATACCATACATTTTGTCATTCCATTGTTTTTAGTGCTTGCAACTGCTAAATAAGCCACCATGGTAAAGGGCTGAGAGGGAAGAATGTCTTTTTAAGTGATTCAGTGATTCTACGATATATGATACTAAAACAGCAGGAGTTGATAAAGGCTATAGTGCCAGCCAGCAATAAAGTGTAGCATTAACGGTGTAGCAAGTAAGTTAAGTGATTAAGCGATAGAAAAATGACGTCATGAAACTTAACTCCTCCAATGTTGTTGGAGTTATATAAGGCGACTGACAACACAGCCGTGTGTCTGGCGGCCATCACTATGTAAGGCGTATCTTTCAGTGGCCCTTATACATCCAACAACAAACACCACAACACCAGTCCTCAGATTCGTAATGATATTTTATTCATTCTAGAGTATGTCATGTTTCTATGTTATTAATATTGTTTATTATGTCATATTAGATGAATTGGGATAGATAAATAAGCCGTATAGATGATATTAGCGAAATATTGAAGGACTATCTTGTCCTGTCCCCAAACACACCCCTGTCGCCGGCACAATTGCAAACATATGGCAGAAACAGATCTCTCTGGAACACTTTTTTGAGCAACAGGGGTCCAGTGACTCTCAAGCTGGTCCTAGTGACATTAAAAAACAAAGAAGGGAAGTAACCCAGGAAAATGACTTGGTACTTGAAGTCTTTATGGAAAGGGATTCCCCTTCTAAACAAAAGCAACTCTTCCATCCTCTCCCCTCCTCCAGTCTTCCACACATCAGCAACTCTTCAATAAAGGTAAGTGACATGTTATTATTGTTTTATTCTTCATGTCTCATTGTTTTCTGTGTAATTTAATATATATTTAATGTACAAAAATATTTTATTTTAATACTTTTGGGTGTCTGAAACGGATTAATTTTATTTCCATTATTTCTTATGGGGGAAAATAGATTCGGAGTTCGTAATATTCGGTGTTCGGAGCGCCCTCTGGAACGGATTAATTACGAACTCTGGGGGCCCACTGTAGTATGTAACACAATTTACAGATATATACATTGTAGTAGTCTCCCCTTATCTGCGAGAGATACATTCCTAGACCTGCCATGGATAGTAGTGAACCCTGTATACGAGTCATTATTTTGTTTACATACACACGTATGATAAAGTTTAATTGATAAATTACTCAAAATAAGTTGATGGGAAGAACTTCACAGCTTCTCTTAGGCTTTGAAGAACTGTCACCATCACTACTTTTGTGCTTTGGTGCCATTATTAAGCAAAATTAAGTGTTATTTTCGAGCCACGGTAAACCATGGATAACTGAAGCTGAATCCGTGGATATGGGAGTTCTACTGTACCACAATAAACATTGAAAATAAATAAGTTAAAAGTATGGATTTTGTCTATAATTTTAAAAGAGTGTTATGTCCAGATCCATTACATTGAGGGACTACTATACTGATTTTGAGTGCTAGGGGTGTTTGACTGTCGAGAGTTCATGACTTGTGCTGTTGGAGTGTGAACAAAGTAACATGAAGTGTAACGTGATTAAGTTGCCTTAATATATTCTCATTAGATGTAAAGATTATTTTGAATCAGAAGTGCTAGTATGGAGAGAGACTTGTGAAAAACATTAATGAGCATTTACAAATAGTTTGTTAAATAGTAATGACACGATTGCAAGCAAACCATGGTGTGGGTGGGGTTAGAACCCATGGCAAGTGCTTCAACCACTGGGCCAGCTGGCTACAATAAAATTCACCCAACTAGGTACAGTGGACCCCCGAGTTTCGGTCACCTCGGAAATCGTACAATTATGTAAGTATAATATTGTAAGGGCTTTGGGGGTCTGATATGGACTAACCTACTTGACATTATTCCTTAAGGGAGTAAATTCGTTTGGTAATGGCACTTGAGCAGCCTTCTGGAATGAATTATGACCGAAACTTGGGGGTCCACTGTATATTTATACACCAGAGGGAGGTTAACATGCACTGGCCTGGAGTTTTACGATTCACTTGCCAAGGGTTTCAACCCTACCCATACTGTGGTTAGTATGTTAACCCTTTCAGGGTCCAAGGCAATTTTTGGAAGGGGTGCGCCAGTGTCCAAGAATTTTTGAAAAAAAAAATTATTTTTTCTTATAGAATTAACCCGTAAATGGTCCAAACGTATACGTATATACGTTTACTACCCCAGTGCCCCGAATATTTTGAAAAAAAAAATCATTTTTTTTATAGAAATAAAGAGCACATTTTTCTAAGTGTAATAGCATAAAAACATTTTTTTTAGGCTAAGTACTTACTGAAATATGAGACCGAGAAGTTGGCACTGAATGCTCACCTTACGGCAACATAGAGTCCTGCCGCTTGCAGAAGTGTTGCCGATATACCTTTTTTGCTCGTTTTTATATTTTTTTATTTTATTTTTATGTTCTGATAATTACAATTTATAGTAGTTCTTTGTTCTAAGACTAATATTAGGTACTGAAATTGTACTCAAATTGTCACAAACACACTGACAGGTGGACATTTACACCTGCTTTGGTCATTTACTATTGTCTAGGAATATATACAAAGTATTTATAGGTTCCAGCAATGTTTTGGATACGTGGGAGTATATAATAATAATAATAATAATAATAATAGGAATAATAAGAATAATGAAAATAATAATAAGAATAAGAATAATAAGTTCCCTTGAAGCATGATGTAAAACAAGTCAGTCCACTGCTGACAGTGATAATATAAGATAATTGGTGAGCGTACACGAGGGTGCAGTGATAAGATAAGATAAGGGGTGACATTTGAGGAGCGAGCATCCCCCTCTGTTTTCACTGTTACACAACCATATCTGTCTGTCAAAGTCTATCTGTGTCTTTCAAGCTCTCTATCTGTCTATCTGTCAAGCTCTCTGTCTATCTGCCTGTCTGTCAAGCTCTCTGTCTATCTGTCTGTCCGTCTATCAACTAGCTCTCCCGTCTCAGAGAGATCCACTCCTGAACCAACACGTCTGGTTCCTGATCAAGTGTAAATACGTATTTGCAAGTCATGTTTACACATTATATCTAGAAGCATTTTGTCTGGATTTTTTGGGTTATCCTAGGAAATTTACACTATGTATAATTGTATTTGTGTACCTGTGAGACAGAGATAGACAGAGTCAGATAGAGATAGACAGAGACAGATAGACACGCCTTGATAATAACTCATGTTGCACATGGGTTATTATCAAGGTTTTTGATATTTCCTCGACCACTTATGGCCATATCCACCTCAGAGCCATTAAACTCGGGGTCAACATCACTTTCCACTTAAAATGGGAGAGTTAATACTACATGACATCAGTGAATCCCATGTGTTTGCCGTGCTGTTTGCTCTAGCTGGCGCTTAATTGAATTGGTGCTCCCACAATGTACTAAGTGGTCCCAAATTTTTTTAATGCAGCGCACACCAAGGGCTAAGACCCATTCTATGCTGACAAGGCATCTCAGGCCAATCATGCCAAATTTGGAGGCAGGAAAAATAAAACGTAAAAATACGTTTGGGGCAGTAGCAGTACTAACGTATATATACGTGTGGACCGTTAACGGGTTAAAGATAATAATTTTGTGATGGTAATGAAACAAAAAACAAAATCCGATCAGTACTTACCAAGATATAGAGGCGGGAAGTTGACCCAAAATGACCGGGTGGCGGCAACATTGCGACTTCTGCAAAGTCACATTTTTTATTTTCCGTTTTTTGCAATTTTTTCTTTAATTTTCTAAAAAAAATTTGTTTCTAGTAACATTTGGGGCCTGTGAGACCAATTTTTTTTTTTATTAACACATCGGCCGATTCCCACCAAGGCAGGGTGGCCCGAAAAAGAAAAACTTTCATCATCATTCACTCCATCACTGTCTTGCCAGAAGGGTGCTTTACACTACAGTTATAAAACTGCAACATTAACACCCCCTCCTTCAGAGTGCCGGCACTGTACTTCCCATCTCCAGAACTCAAGTCCGGCCTGCCGGTTTCCCTGAATCCCTTCATAAATGTTACTTTGCTCACACTCCAACAGCACGTCAAGTATTAAAAACCATATGCCTCCATTCACTCCTATCAAATACGCTCACACATGCTTGCTGGAAGTCTAAGCCCTCGCACACAAAACTTCCTTTACCCCTCCCTCCAACCTTTCCTAGGCCGACCCCTACCCCGCCTTCCCTCCACTACAGATTTATACACTCTCGAAGTCACTCTGTCTCGTTCCATTCTCTCTACATGTCCAAACCACCTCAACAACCCCTCCTCAGCTCTCTGGACAATCGTTTTGGTAATCCCGCACCTCCTCCTAATTTCCAAACTCCGAATTCTCTGCATTATATTCACACCACACATTGACCTCAGACATGACATCTCCACTGCCTCCAGCCTTCTCCTCGTTGCAACATTCATCACCCATGCTTCACACCCATATAAGAGCGTTGGTATAACTATACTCTCATACATTCCCCTCTTTACTTCCATGGACAAGGTTCTTTGTCTCCACAGACTCCGAAGTGAGACCAATATTGTATTTTTTTTTTTTTATTAACACATCGGCCGATTCCCACCAAGGCAGGGTGGCCCGAAAAAGAAAAACTTTCATCATCATTCACTCCATCACTGTCTTGCCAGAAGGGTGCTTTACACTACAGTTATAAAACTGCAACATTAACACCCCTCCTTCAGAGTGCCGGCACTGTACTTCCCATCTCCAGAACTCAAGTCCGGCCTGCCGGTTTCCCTGAATCCCTTCATAAATGTTACTTTGCTCACACTCCAACAGCACGTCAAGTATTAAAACCATATGCCTCCATTCACTCCTATCAAATACGCTCACACACGCTTGCTGGAAGTCTAAGCCCTCGCACACAAAACTTCCTTTACCCCTCCCTCCAACCTTTCCTAGGCCGACCCCTACCCCGCCTTCCCTCCACTACAGATTTATACACTCTCGAAGTCACTCTGTCTCGTCCATTCTCTCTACATGTCCAAACCACCTCAACAACCCCTCCTCAGCTCTCTGGACAATCGTTTTGGTAATCCCGCACCTCCTCCTAATTTCCAAACTCCGAATTCTCTGCATTATATTCACACCACACATTGACCTCAGACATGACATCTCCACTGCCTTCAGCCTTCTCCTCGTTGCAACATTCATCACCCATGCTTCACACCCATATAAGAGCGTTGGTATAACTATACTCTCATACATTCCCTCTTTACTTCCATGGACAAGGTTCTTTGTCTCCACAGACTCCGAAGTGCTCCACTCACCCTTTTCCCTCATCAATTCTATGATTCACCTCATCCTTCATAGACCCATCCGCTGACATGTCCACTCCCAAATATCTGAATACATTCACCTCCTCCATACTCTCTCCCTCCAATCTGATATCCAATCTTTCGTCACCTATTCTTTTTGTTATCCTCATCACCTTACTCTTTCCTATATTCACTTTCAATTTTCTTCTTTTACACACCCTACCAAATTCATCCACCAACCTCTGCAGCTTCTCTTCAGAATCTCCCAAAAGCACAGTGTCATCAGCAAAAAGCAACTGTGACAACTCCCACTTTGTATTTGCTTCTTTATCTTTTAGCCCAACACCTCTTGCCAAGACCCTCGCATTCACTTCTCTTACAACCCCATCTATAAATATATATACACTCACTGTATTGAACACAATAACTGCACAAAAGTTATTATTATAATATTGTTTACAACAATAAACATGCACAAATTTTGTATATTACTAATGTTCTATTATATATTTACATATGTACAGTGACTGAACATGTTTCTAGAACTGCTGAAGCCTGTGGAAGTCCTTGAAACAAGGTATCATGCACAGTGGTATCTTACATTCCTCGCACATAAACCGAGTGTCTTTGCGTCTTTGTTGCCGTCGTTTTATTTGTGCACAGACAACACATCTCTTCTGAGCCCATATCTTCTTAGTTACAGGAAGCTGTACTAGGAAGTGATCACCTTCCCTCCTCAAACGCTTGGATATTTCCTGAGGAGTTCGAGGACGGTTTTGTATAGCAGGTGTTGTTACCTGGTACTTTATTATTAGTTGTCTGATGACAGACAAACAAAATTCACCATACGGTGGTCTGTTGCCGGTCTTTATTTGATACATATTATATGCATTGACCATTGAAATGTCCATGAGATGGAAGAAAAGTTTCATGTACCACTTGTAACTCTTACGAACACAATCGACAAAGCCAATCTGCATGTTACATTTGTCAACCAAACGCATTTTGTGTATAGTCAATCACTGTTACTGGTTTTTACAATACGTTCATTAGTCACTCTATCCATCTTGCCACTATCTTTCATTTCGTTAGGGTGAATTGTTGTCAACAATGTGACATCTTGTTTGTCATGCCACCGTAATGCCATGTCATTGGCTTCAAACACCTGCACCTCATCACCACGAGTGCCTGCGTTGAACCTGGGCATATGTTTAGGATTAGAATGCACTGTGCCACACACATCTGTCATGTTCACCCGCAAGAAATCACTGAGTAAAGGGCTTGTGTACCAGTTCTTCTTCTTCTTTCAACAAATCGGCCGCTTCCCACCAAGGCGGGGTGGCCCAAAGAGAAAAACAAAAGTTTCTCTTTTTAACTTTAATAATGTATACAGGAGAAGTGGTTACTAGCCCCTTGCTCCCGGCATTTTAGTAGACTCTTACGACACGCATGGCTTACGGAGGAAGAATTCTGTTCCTCTTCCCCATGGAGATAAGAGGAAATAAGAACAAGAACTAGTAAGAAAATAGAAGAAAACCCAGAGGGGTGTGTATATATATGCTTGTACATGAATGTGTAATGTGACCTAAGTGTAAGTAGAAGTAACAAGACATGCCTGAAATCTTGCATGTTTGTGAGACAGAAAAAAGACACCAGCAATCCTATCATCATGTAAAACAGTTACAGGCTTTCGTTTTACACTCACTTAGCAGGACGGTAGTACCTCCCTGGGCAGTTGCTGTCTACCAACCTACTACCTAGGTGTGTACCAGTTATCAGTATATAATGTATGCCCTTTACCAAGGTATGGTGCCATCATTGTTCTCACTACGTCACCTGAGATACCCAGTAACATTCTGGTATCTTTCAATGTTTTACTTCCCGTGTATACAATTATATCCAATACCAGGCCACTCTCAGTCACAGAGTACAAACAGTTTTATACCAAAGCGTTTCCTCTTGCTCGATATATACTGCTTAAACGACAGCCTACCTTTGAACAAAATCAAAGACTCGTCAATTACAAGATTTTTGAATGGATAAAAGTACATGTTGAACTTTTGTTTCAGATGCATAAAAACATTTCTTATCTTGTATAACCTGTCATTTCTGTCAGGCCAGGTTTTGTCAGAGAAGTGTAACATACGTAACAGTAAGATAAACCTGTTCGCTGGGATGATTTCACTGAAGACCGGGGTACAAATTAGCCGATCTGTGGACCAGTATGCTTTTATATTATGCTTATAGACATGAGGCATAAGCATAATTGTTGCAGAAAACAAATACATTTCAGCCACAGTTGTCTCTTTCCACCGGTGTAGTCTTGACTGTGGTGATATGAGCGTATTTGCCATGGTGTACTCAAAATACTTGTTACTTTCCCTGACAATAGTTTCCATCAATGGCTGGTCAAAGAATAGTTCAAAGAATTCCAGTTCATTTGCATTGTTTCCAATGGAACAAGTTGGTAGGATTCCACTTTGAGAGTCGTCAAACTGATGGGGATTGGGAACAAAATTGGGATTTTGCTGCCAATCCCAGATGCGGTTTGCTGGTGGATACTGGACATTATAAGCTGGTTGTGGTGTGGTAGTGGATGACGCTCCGCTTTGTCCTGGATCTGATGAGTCAGCGGCGTGGGTTCCAGCGTGGGCTGGTGTGTCATGCGTGGCCCTGGCACTACCACCACTATCACCACCACCTACTGACGCCTGTGATCTATCCATACCAAGTGTAGCCACATCATCCTCACTTTCACTGTCTATTCCTGGTGTAGGACCACGGGATGTACTCCGTCCCCTTTGAACTGCATAGAGAACACTACCCGAGCGCATGCGGCGACATATATACTGACGCTTCACTGGAGAATATGATTCATCACTATCACTACTCGAATGGTCATCAAGAACAATAAAATCAATGTCCACGTCACTATCATCACCATTACTCAAGTCTGCGCCTAGGTACCACTGAACGTGATTGAGAGGCGCTGCCACCAGCCGAGGTAGAAGGTTGGGGATCATCAGGATTTTCTGCACTATTTTCGATACCCTAATCATTTCTTTCGGTCACAACTCGATCAAAACCATAGAATTCCTCTTCCTTTCCATTTCCATCAGAGTCAGAACTATAAGTTAGGAAGAGGAGAGTCCCAATTCGCCTCAGAGTGAGCGCTGCCTTGCCGCGAGGCATGGTGAACAAAGTTTACTGAGGCGGCGTTCCCACAATGCCATGCGGGCGCCTAGATTTTTTGTTTACGGCGCACACTCACCACGCAGACCCATTCTCTTAGATCTATGTCTATCAGCCTTATCAGCCTTCTCGCACTAAATCTGAGGCCGCTAGAATTTAGGCATAGTACTACGGTTTGTACCCAGAACTCAAAGCCGTAGAACTACGGCACGGACCCTGAAAGGGTTAAATATGTAGTTTTTTTATACAATGGGGTAAATATTTTGACCCCAGGATTTAGGCACACATACTTG
This sequence comes from Cherax destructor, assembly GCA_009830355.1. Lineage (NCBI taxonomy): Eukaryota > Metazoa > Arthropoda > Malacostraca > Decapoda > Parastacidae > Cherax > Cherax destructor. The sequence goes on from WNWK01012127.1 coordinate 24,605, forward strand.
TTTTTGTTTAGTTTTTAATTCAGTAAGAATTAAAGTCATTCCACATCTATGGTTCTTTAATTTGCACTTGAATATCTGTTATTGCATAAAGTTATTTTTTGACCATATGCATTGATATTTTGATTTGATGCATTTGCTATAGGCTCATTTATTTGGCAGGTATTGGTCAAGAATGTTAGATTTAATAATTGTGTTGGTGTGTTGAGGGATAAACTGTAGTGTTGTATAAGTGATTAAGGTTGACTTACTTCTGCTTAAACTTGAATCTACTGTATTTCACGGCTTATAAGACTTGTTTTAGTTTCAATGACTCGGCATTGGACATAACTGGGAGAGCTAATAGATATGACACCACACCACAAACTTATAGCTCCCGTCACTGGCCTTTAGTTTATAGGATACAGGCTGGTTTTTGGAGACATTTAATAGAAAAAAACATGTATCTAATAAGCCGCGATATACGGTACTTACACCACATCCCTCCCTCCCTCCTTCCCTTGCACGCACCCAGATCTTCTTTCAACAAACCGGCTGTATCCCACCGAGGCGAGGTGGCCTAAAAGGAAAAACGGCATTTTAGTCGTCTTTTTCAACAAGCATGGCTCACAGAGGAAGAATTCTATTCCACTTTCCCATGTAGACACACCCAGATCCCTACTACTAAACATTCCTTTCACATCAGTGGTCTTGATATGCACTTTTGTTAAGTACAACCTTCCTTGTTGAACACCCAGGTGCCCATGACCCTCCCACAACCCTCCCACACCATAACTGCTGCCCTTACCATAATGAAAGATCATACTAGGAATCTAATTCCATAATTTTTAAAGGGGTAGAGAGATAAGCTTATGGAAGACCTCAGTTAGATGACTAAAAGCTCCAGCTGTGGGTAATCATGAGACTAAGACTCGCATCAGGAAACACTTTGTCTTGTTTCCTGACAAACCTCACCTAAGCTAACCTATCCCCCATACCTTTGATATATACCTTTGAAGAGTTTCGAGAGTTTCTCAGGCTACCTGTTTCTCGACTCAAGGAGTGACTTCAGGATCAGGGGTCTCGACAGTGAAAGGGTTAATTTTAATAATGGCCCCCAATGCACAAAAGTAGTGGTGGTGGCAGTCCTTCTAAGCTTAACCCTTTCAGGGTCAAGAGGCTCCCTCCCAAACTCGTTCTCAGGGTCGAAAAATTTTTTGGGAAAAAAAAAATTATTATTTTTTCTTTTGAAATGATAAGAGAATCTTTTTCCGATCATAACGACACCAAAAGTATGAGCCCTATTTTTGGCCAATTCCAATGTTCCAGTCTACTAAACTCATAGCTATTTCGCTAGAATTCCATTTCTTTTATCGATTGAGTACAAGAAACAGCCCATTTACCAATTTAAACTACCCAATAAAGTGGTCAGAAATTGGCAGTTTTGCCAATTTCACACAAATTTCAAATGATGCCAATTTCAAAATGGGGTCCAGAATAAACAAGGCAGACATTCTTGGCACTAAAATAACATCTTCTCTGTTCATTAGTCACATCTCCAGGCCCCTCTTACATTACTTTTGCATTCCATTTTGAATTTTTATTCTCACAAAAAATAGAAGATTTACTGTTATGTATACAACTGCATCATTGTAAAAACCATGTAAATAATATCACCGCACTTGTGAAAAAATATTACTCACCAGTTGACGTGTATTGGACGCGTGGCGTGATTTGTTTACTCTTGAACATCGGCAAAAATCAAACATTTTCGCTAATTTGAGCTCAATTTCAGCATACTTGTCATCGTAAAACCAATCGAAATCATCTCTATTTCTGTAATATATCTTCCATTCTATCAAATGTGACCAAGAAAACGAGAATACATCAATAAATACCATATGAAAATAGACTGCAAAGTCGCTGTTTTAAACAAAAAATACTGACCAGACAGACCCATTCTTTCATATGCAGGCCTACCAACTTCCTCTCACTTGATTTGAAGGCGCTAGAATTTAGGCGTTCAAGTACGGCACCAACCCTGGCTGTCAAGCCGTACTAGTACGACACCGACCCTGAAAGGGTTAAGAGAAGCCATGAAGTGCTTCCCATATGTAGAAAAATGCTAATTCTCCACTTATTATGCGTAATTTATCAAACTTTATCATAGATATGTATGTAATGAAAAATGACTTGTATAGGGTTCACAGTTTTCCACGGTTTTGGGTATCCATGGTTGATCTTGGAAGTTAAACCCTTGGATATGGGGGGAATAATGTATACCCTGATAGCCCATCTTTTATTGTCACCTCTTGTTTTTGAACTGAACGATGTGGTTCAATATTGTCATATCTATTTTTTCATTCCCTGTGGAGTTCACTTCCATTGTGCTGTTGTTTAGTGTATTTCTCTTCTTTACTAGTTGAAATACTTTCTAATATCCCTTTGCTGTATTTTGATGTATAAGTTCCCACCATTCTCCCTTGTTTTTGTTGTATTCCTGGTTGAGCGTATTCTTGTCTACCCTGTTTAGAATCATAATAATCCAACTTTAAGTAACAGTTGACTGCCTGTTCTTGTAATTCCTAAATTTATTGTTTATGAACTCTTAGAGACTGTATATAAAAGCAATTAGTTACTAATTGCCATTTTAGTCTTAAGTTAGGCTTAAGTTTGCCCAAAATTTACTGCATTACTATGGGCTTTGTTGCATGCAAAGAGATCGTACCCTTTATTCGGAGCATGTTAAACACACCCACATAGGCTCCCCTCCAACCAGCGAACCATCGTTAAGGGTTTGGCGATGGGGCCCCATCATCAAATCAACGACTCGGTTCAGCCAATTATAATGCGAGTTTGACAGTGCGAAAGGTGACGTGGATACCACTCACAGTTTGTCATTGGAATTCCTGCATTGAGCTGGTTGTGGAAGGTTGTCTCTTTCTTTTGGCTGCTGTTTTGCCTTGACAACCGTGGTGTGCACTAAATACTACTCTTTCTGTATATACTAGTGTACATATGTGTAAAGCCCTTTTCTATTTACTTGGTGAAGGAAAAGACAAAAGTCTTATATAACCATTGCTTGGTGATGGAAATACAAATTCAAAGCATTTTCTACTGTGTTTCTTTGCTCCAAGCTCCCTTTTACCCTCAGGATAACAGGCCATTGAACCTGAGGTTGTAATATGGGTAGCCTGTCCGGGAGCTGAATTTGGAGTTGAGCCTAGAGTTGAAGTTCGAGCAGGAGCTAGTCTTGTATCTAGATAGCTTGCTATCTGGCATTGCTTACACTTTGCCAACGCTTCACAAATTTTGTGTGTCATCTTTGCATTCGCTTGGCTATGGTCAGCCTTGCTATTTGTGAGTATCTGCAATTTGGTTTGTTATTGCATGTCAGCCTTGCTATTGTGTGTGCATATTGGCTTTGCTATTGCGAATCAGATTTCGTATAAGTAACCTGCAGTCGTACCGTGCATTTGCGTTACAGCGTGTTAAGTTGGGGTTAATGCCACCTATTCGAGTCAGACGGTTAGTGTCTGAGTTCACTCTACTAAAGTTACCCAAACTCTCTACAGCGTTGTTGGCATATCGCTCGTTCTATTGGTGTTGAATACCAGCGTACCCTTACTGCTGTGCAGCTGCTTGATATTATAAGGAGTAAACTACAAACTGAAACTATGGAATATCAGTCTCATGTTTCTCCCGCTACCGGAGCTGTTAACCGTAGGTCACCATTAAGGTTTCTACAAAATGGGAGAGAGAAAACTCCTGAGCAAAACCAGCAAGTCACAGGTGTGGGGTTATCGACAGGTGAGTCTGGTTCATTGGCGCTTGAACAAGCCAGACTCACTCTTGAACAAACTAGAGAACAGCGTGCATTTGCTAAGGAGGAGTTTGATAGAGAGAAGAAAAGGAGGCCCTGGCTCTCCTACTGGCATTAGAGCATTTTGATGTCTACGTGGGCCAGTCCTCTCAGGTGGTCACCATCTACAGCAACCACAACCCTCTAGTGTATCCCCAACACATGAAAAACAACAATACAAGACTCATGCATTGGAGTATTAGGTTGCAACCCTACAATGTAAAAATTATACACATCGCTGGCAAAAATAACACGCTAGCAGATATGTTGTCCAGAAGTCATTGCACTTAGGATGTTAGGGACTTTGGGTGGAACCAGCCCTTTTTTTTTTTCCCCTGGTGGAGTTTTTTTTTTTAGCGGGGAGGGGCCCTGCTACCGACCGCAGGCACCTTGGACCTACGCTAGCCCTACCGTCTGCTGTCTCACTCTTAAGTTTAAAGCCGGACTTTATGTCTCGAGAAAAGTTTAGCTTTATCTAATGAGCGGGATGGTTGAGGGGAAAGGCGGTCCCATTATTATAATGTGCCATGGCGGCTCTCTACCCATTTGAGGTGGAAGCCTAGTCCTGAGCCCTCTTCGGGTGGGGGTGTTGCATGCAAAGAGTACGTATCCTTTATTCGGAGCATGTTAAACACACCCAACCAGCGAACCATCGTTAAGGGTTTGGCGATGGGGCCTTATCATCAAATCAATGCCTCGGTTCAGCCAATTATAATGCGAGTTTGACAATGCGAAAGGTGACGTGGATACCACTCACAGTTTGTCATTGGAATTCCTGCATTGAGCTGGTTGTGGAAGGTTGTCTCTGTCTTTTGGCTGCTGTTTTGCCTTGACAACCGTGGCGTGCACTAAATACTACTCTTTCTGTATATAGTGTACATATGTGTAAAGCCCTTTTCTATTTACTTGAAGGAAAAGACAAAAGTCTTATATAACCATTGCTTGGTGACAGAAATACAAATTCAAAGCATTTTCTACTGTGTTTCTTTGCTCCAAGCTCCCTTTTACCCTCAGGATAACAGGCCATTGAACCTGAGGTTGTAATAGGCTTTCTGCATGTACAGCTAAATGTCACCCATCTCTATATAAACATTGTGTTATGCTGAAATAATTTGTTTTTTTTTCTTCTTCAACAAGTCGGCCGTGTCCCACCGAGGCAGGGTGACCCAAAAAGAAAGAAAATCCCCAAAAAGAAAATACTTTCATCATCATTCAACACTTTCACCACACTCGTACATAATCACTGTCTTTGCAGAGGCGCTCAGATACGACAGCTGAAAATAGTCCCTCCCAGCTGTCACTATCCCAGACCCCTCCTTTAAAGTGCAGGCATTGTACTTCCCATTTCCAGGACTCAAGTCCAACTAAATCAATTAACTTTCCCTGAATCCCTTCACAAAATGTTACCCTGCTCACACTCCAACAGCTCGTCAGGTCCCAAAAACCATTCACTCCTATCTAACACGCTCACACATGCTTGCTGGATGTCCAAGCCCCTCAACAACAAAACCTCCTTTACCCCCCTCCCTCCAACCTTTTCTAGGACGACCCCTACCCCTTCTTCCTTCCCCTACAGATTTATACGCTCTCCAAGTCATTCTACTTTGATCCATTCTCTCTAAATGACCAAACCACCTCAACAACCCCTCTTCAGCCCTCTGACTAATACTTTTAGTAACTCCACACCTCCTCCTAATTTCCACACTCCGAATTTTCTGCATAATATTTACACCACACATTGCCCTTAGACAGGACATCTCCACTGCCTCCAGCCTCCTCCTCGCTGCAACATTCACCACCCATGCTTCACACCCATATAAGAGTGTTGGTATAACTATACTCTCATACATTCCCTTCTTTGCCTCCATGGATAACGTTTTTTGTCTCCACAGATGCCTCAACGCACCACTCACCTTTTTTCCTTAATCAATTCTGTGGTTAACCTCATCCTTCATAAACCCATCCGCTGACACGTCAACTCCCAAATATCTGAAAACATTTACTTCTTCCATAATCCCTCTCTCCAATGTGATATCCAATTTTTCTTTATTTAAATAATTTGATACCCTCATCACCTTACTCTTATCTATGTTCACTTTCAACTTTCTACCTTTACTATTATTATTATTATTATTATTATTATTATTATTATTATAGTATGTTGTGATGTCTCTTATTCTTCCCTCTAGTGACATGTAGCCTAGTTCTTGCATTCTTTTATCAAAACTATTCTTAGCTCATTCTTCTTTTCAGTCTTATTTTTTTTTTCTTAAATATTGTAATCTTTCTTGGTGGTCATGCTTATGGGTCTGATACTTTTTTTTTTTTTACACTCTGGCCATCTCCCACCGAGGCAGGGTGACCCCCCCAAAAAAATGCTTTCATCATCATTCACTCCACTGTGCTAATAGTTATTACTTTTGAACTGTAGTCTTGGTACACCTCAGGCAAGACAGCGATGGAGTGACTGATGATGAAATTGTTTCTTCTTTTTCGGGTCACTTTGCCTTGGTGGGAAACAGCTCATGTGTTAAAAATTAAAATGATTTCTATATCCGTTTACATAAAAAAAGGACAAAATAATAAGCTTTTATTTTTCAGGAAGAAGAACTGTATTCCTGGATCAACCCAACTTACCTTGATATGAATATCCAGAAAGAAATACGGCACAAATTTCGTAAAGACCCTCAGATTGAACTCGAGTCATTCCTTTCAGTGGATAAATACAAAGAACTTGCAGAGGCACTGAGGAGTGAAAGTTTAACCTGGGTGAAGACTGGACCTGCCAACAAGCAGCTCTTTGAGGTATAATTCAGTGATTTAAATGTGTATATTTGAAGATAATTTATGGTTTACAAACTACAGTAGGTGACATAAATACAGTGGTACCTCGAGTTACGAGTTTAATTTGTTTCAGAAGACTGTTCGAGTGCCGATACTAAACGCATTTGTTCCCATAAAGAATATGTAAATTAGATTAATCCATTTCAGACCCCGAAAAATACATTTACAAAAGCACTTACAGAAATACACTTACATAATTGTTCGAGTTGGGAGCTGCACGTATGTTGAGGTACCACTGTATTCACATGCATGAGTAAGTTTATATTAGGCTATTTGCCTGACAGTTTTGAGAAATGCCAGGGCAACTTTTGTATGGGAAATGGTACTTTTTACCGTACTACCAAAGACAAAGTACATATTAGCTAAATGAATATGATTTTATTTTTAACACACTGGCCGTCTCCCACTGAGGTAGGGTGACCTGAAAAAGGAACACTTTCACCATCATTCACACTATCACTTTCTTAGATATCCCTCTAAACAGCAAATATCTCAAACCCCTCATTTAGAGTGCATGCACTGTACTTCCCACCTCCAGAACTCAAGTCTGGCTAACCTGTAAAACTAATTTACCATACTTTAATGACTGGCCTGGAAACTCAAGGAACTTAAATTCGGTTGAGAACATTTAGAACCTTACTAAAAATAAGCTTCGCAGCATGAAGGTGTCCTCTAACCCGAAAATCTAGAGGTCAATATCAGGTGTGGGGGAGTATCAAGTCTTCTGTCCTCCATAAGTTAAACTTTTCAATGCCTAGGGCACTGAAAAGTTAAGGAGTAGAGTAAGAGGAAGGGTAATCCTATGAAATACTAATTTAATTGAGGAACCCATACATATTTCAGTATTTTATTCCCAAAACAATAGTTTATGGTGAAAGGTCTCATTTTATGTGGTCTGTTATGTGTGCACATGTAAGATGCCTACTGTATACTCCACACTTTTTGTTCTAGGAAGCTTGCCAGTTTATGTACAATATATATTTTATCCATGCCAGTTTTGGGACTGTAACTTGAGGATGCTTCTGCTCATTGACTTGAATTATACATTTTTTTTTAATCAACACTTTTGCCTTTCCCACCAAGGCTGTGACTCAGAGTAGTAACTCTTTGTGTCTTGCTCACTGCCACTGATGCAGCTATACACAATAATCTTCTTGATTTAATTCTTTATCAAATTCTCGTGTCTGTCACCATGCTGTGGTGGGAGATTGCCTTTAAGGCCCCCCCCCCACCACACACTTATGGCTCTCATAATGTATTCTATGGGCCAGAAGTATTTCAAGGAGGAACAAGGTTGACCCTCACATTGAAAATGTTTTGGGGAACATCTATAGATATATATTTTTTTTTTTTCAACAAGTCGGCCGTCTCCCACCAAGGCAGGGTGACCCAAAAAGAAAGAAAATCCCCAAAAAGAAAATACTTTCATCGTCATTCAACACTTTCACCTCACTCATACATAATCACTGTCTTTGCAGAAGCACTCAGATTCTACAGTTTAGAATAGTCCCTCCAAACTGTCACTATCCCAGACCCCTCCTTTAAAGTGCAGGCATTGTACTTCCGGTTTCCCTGAATCCCTTCACTAAATATTACCCTGCTCACACTCCAACAGCTCGTCAGGTTCCAAAAATCATTCGTCTCCATTCACTCCTATCTAGCACACTCATACACGCTTGCTGGAAGTCCAAGTCCCTCTCCCACAAAACCTCCTTTACCCCCTCCCTCTATGAAGAGATTCTTGAAAATGTTAGTGTGCATGTTTTATAATAAAAATCTACCCATGTATACCCTGTCTGTTTATTCTTTTTTTTTTTATATAAAATACTTTTGAAATTTGTCTTGCCAGAGGCACTCAGATATGACAGTTCAGATATCACTAAACAGCAAATATCCCCACCCTTCAATACAGGCACTGTACTTCCCATCATTTAAAAACTATTTAGCCAACATTCTGCCTGTGCAGGAAGTCTTCAAATTTGATACCACCAGGTATGATCTGTCAGATTTGAAAAAGTCTTCTATGCAGGTAAAACTGTCTAAATACATATATAAATTACAAAAAGGCACAATACCATGACTGGAACAATACACAGATAACCCGCACTTAGGAGAGAGAGGAGCTTACGATGATGTTTCAGTCCGACTTGGACCATTTACAAAGTCACACTAACAGAAAGGAGAGGAGGAGGCAGTATATATAGGCCAGCAGACAGGGATGGGACAAGGGAGGTAGTAAGACAGGAAGTAGAGAAGTAGTGGTTGTAGTAATAGTAGAGTCAGTCAAAGACCAAGAAAGAGGAGCACTGGGAGCTAGGGGCCCACAAAGTTTAGGAACATGAACACAGGGGAGGGGGAGGGGAAATAAAAAGAACCAAATGCCCAAGGCAGAAAATCCAAAGAAGAAAGAGACAAAAGGGAAGGGAAAGAGGGAGGAGAAAAACGGAATCATGGTAAGCCTTGGTGTTCTGAAGTTTGGAGCATTTTACAATGTGATGGGAAAGAAAGGCATCTACAAAGACAAAACCAAGACTAAGATTCATACTACAACCACTACCCCTCTACTTCCTCTCTTATCCCATCCGTCTGCTGGCATATATATACTGCCTCCTCCTCTCCTTTCTGTTAGCGTGACTTTGTAAATGGTCCAAGTCAGACCAAAATGTCGTTGTAAGTTCCCCTCTCCTATGTGTGGGTTATTTGTGTATTGTCTAAATACAATTTCCAATTGCTACATGTGTCTCTTATTTGAGCTTAAAGTTGCTTTATGCATCTATGCAATTAATTCTTTGTATTGCTGGCTGACAAGGTAACATTTTGTGAAGGAATTCAGGGAAACTGGTTAACTGGGCTTGAGTCCTGGAGGTGGGAAGTACAATGCCTGCACTTTAAAGTAGGGTTTTGGGATATTTGTCATTTGGAGGGTAATCTGAACTGTCATGTCTACTTGCCTTTGGCAAGACAGTGATGGTGTGAATGATGGTGAAATTGTTTCTTTTTACGGGTCACCATACCTCAGTGGGAGGTGGCCAGCGTGTTAATAAAAGTGTTTTGGTAATTGTGGACACAAGGAAGGTAAGAATGTTCTTGTTGAGAATTCACTAATAGTATTTCTTTCTTTCAACACGTCGGCCGTTTCCCACCAAGGCGGGGTGGCCCAAAAGGAAAAACGAAAGTTTCTCCTTTTACATTTAGTAATAAACACAGAAGAAGGGGTTACTAGCCCCTTGCTCCCGGCATTTTAATCGCCTCCTACGACACGCATGGACTAATAGTATTTATGATCTCAAAATAATGGATTCAAGTTTGATAAATAAAGAATTAGAAAGGATAAAGGGAAGGTAGAGCATAGCAATAGAGTTGTAGATGAGTGGAATGATCTGCAAAGTAGAATCATTGAAGCTAACATCAGGGGTAGTTTGGACAAATGTATGAATGAGAAGGATTGAGTTTGTGAAGGACCTGCATATTATAGGCCAGTAGGCCTACTGCACATGTCACACAAGCTTCATGATACTGACACATGTATAAATTAGACATGTACAATATTTTATTAAGATGCATTTAGCTCAGAAGCTTTTTCAGTCCAACCAAATTGAATGAAAAAGTTCTTGGTGAGTAAAACTTTTCCTAACAAAAGTTTCCAAATGTTGCACTTGTGTTTAATTTATACAGGCTTATTGTAGTGCCTCTTTATTCTTATGTTCTCTACAGTTGTTCAAAATTACTTTTAACCTACAGTGGTACCTTGGTTAACGATGGTCCCCAAACTCACCCTTTTATGTAAGTTTATTTTTTTAAATGCTTTTGTAAGTGTATTTTTGGGGGGTCTAAAAGGACTAGTCTATTTTACATTATTCCTTATGGGGATAAATTCGTTTGGTAATGGCACTTGAACAGCATTCTGGAACGAAAAAATATCGTTAACCGAGGTATGACTGTACTTAAGGGCTGAAAGGTTGAATTTTGATACAGGATCTACCAAACACATTAAACTTACATTGACTGTAGAGGAACTGCAAAATTACAATTGTAAAATAATTATTTGTATACCTATAAAAAATAAAAAGGCACAATATTGTGACTGGAACAATACACAATAACCCACACTTTTTTTTTTTCAACGAACTGGCCGTATCCCACCAAGGCGGGGTGACCTAAAAAGAAAAACGAAAGCTTCTCTCTTAAAATTAATAATGTACACAGGAGAAGAGGTTGCTAGCCCCTTGCTCCTGGCATTTTAGTCGCCTCTTACAACACGCATGACTTACGGAGGAAGAATTCTTTTCCACTTCCCTGTGGAGATAAGCCACACATAGAAGAAAGAAACTTATGATAACTTTTGGGTCTGACTTGGACCATTAACTAATCACAAGGACTAGGTAATGGGCCCAGTCGGACCAAAACATTGTCATAAATTTTATTCTCCTTTGTGCAGGTTTTTTGTGTATTGTAAACCTCTGTTTATATTTTAGAAATTATATTCCATACATGTTCAATTTTTGTTTCAGGTTCTAAAGTTTGATGAGGCTCCTGATATTATCGCTGACTGCCGGAATTTCTTGAAATCGGAGGCTCTGTTCTTAATAATCTCCCAGCTGACAGGAATCAAACTACACAAATTTGCTCCGGAAAACTCTGACCCTGATGACTCTGACATGGATGAGCAAGATGTTAAAGGTTAGTTTAAAAAAAATCCTAATTTGTATGACTATTCAGTATAATAATATTTTTATTTCTACAAGTACATGTACTAGGTATACAGGCCTAGCTGACATCAATGACATACAGTGCATCAATCACATAAAGTGGACCCCCGGATTACGTCATTATTTCGTTCCAGAATGCTGTTTAAGTGCTGTTACTGAACAAATTTGTTCCCATGAGGAATAATGTAAATTAGATTAGTCCTTTTAGACCCCCAAAAATACACTTACAAAAGCACTTACAAAAATACACTTACATAATTGTTCGAGTTTGGAGCAGTACGTAATCCGGGGGTCCACTGTACTACTATATAGAAAGTCCATTGTTATGCAAAGGATTTGCTGCAAATTAGGTTAATTTTGTCCCAGGATGCGAAGCACACCAGTCGACTAACACCCAGGTACCCATTTTACTGATGGGTGAACATAGACAACAGGTGTAAGGAAACCCACCCAATGTTTCCACCCTTGCTGGGAATTGAACCTTAACCCTCACTGTGTGAAGCCAGAGCTTTTGCCACCAGGCCATGGGCCACCATCTATTAATTATTCCTGGATCATCGTCCCTTGTCTCAGACTTGGCTTCCTAAATGGGAAAGAAACTGTTAAAAAACAGACGAGTAATGACGACAGTACAAGAAGGTCATATTTTTATGGCTGTTAGGTTCCTGTCTCCCACCAATGAGTAAAAATTGCTGGCAAGTGGAAAAGTTTTCCAATATTGAATGCACCTAGAACAGCTGATAATGTGTTTACCTTATCATATATTAAGTGCTTAATACAGCTAGGCTCGATATAAGAATGGCTCAATTGAAAACTGCAGAAAAGAGGGACACCGAAAAGAGGGAGCTGAAAATGCATGGCCCTCCTGTATAGTACTGAATGTAAATAGAAGTTTGTAATATTAAAGTTCCTGCCATCTTGTTCATGAGATAAGGAAAAGAGCAACAATCTTACCAAATTGGAAAACATTTTAGCAAGCTTTTATTTCATACAGTTGTGTACATATTAATCGGGACAGTGATGTAACATTCATTAATAATCTACATAGTTTGAATAATTGGTTTACAAAACTGACAAGGTGATAAATAAGACATTTGTGCAATAGTAAAGAGGAGGAGGTAGTAGTAAAAGGAGAAGGGAGGGATATTTAATGAAGGGGGAGGAGGCAGTGAAGGGAGGGGGAAGGTTTCAGTCTATGTAGATTATGATAAATAAAACACTTGTGGGTATATTTATTCAGGAAATGTTTCGCTAGCCAGTGGCTTCTTCAGTCCAGTGCAGAGAAAGGTGGAAGAAGAGGAGTTTGAGGTAATCAGTTCCTCAGCCTGGAGTCAATGTATTCAGTCCATCAACAGACTGATTACCTCAAACCCATTCTCTTCTTCCACCGTTCTTAGCATTGGACTGAAGAAGCCACTGGCTAGCGAAACATTTCCTGAATAAATATACCCACAAGTGTTTTATTTATCATAATCTACATAGACTGAAACCTTCCCCCTCCCTTCACTGCCTCCTCCCCCTTCATTAAATATCCCTCCCTTCTCCTTTTACTACTACCTCCTCCTCTTTACTATTACATATCCCTCCCTTTTCCCCTCCTTTTCCTTCTCTCTTCCTTTTCACAACCCTTATTCTTGTCATTTTCGTCTTCTCATGTTCTTCTACTCTCTCCCTCACACAGATTTAGTGCGTTCTGTAAATAGTTTTTAATGTTTACACTTATTTTAATATGTGATATCAATATATGATGTTTGTGTTGCAGAATCTTCTCCCCGTGTCAGCATTGATGCGCGACGCTGGAGTCATGGTTGTTACACCCTCCTCCGCGATGACTGCGTAGAGAAAAAGTCAGCCCTTGATGCCAATTTTTTCATCAACGTGTCAGACAAGTGGTCCCAAGAACATGGTGGATTTATTTCTTATATTGTCAAAGATGAGGATGAAGAGGTAGAGTAAATTATGATTTTCTATGACTTTAGTAAAAAAAATTTTTTTAACACACTGGACATCTCCCATTAAGGCAGGGTGACCCAAAAAAGAAAGAAACGCTTTCATCATCACTCAACACTTTCACCATCATTCACACATAATCATTGTCTTTGCAGAAGTGCCCAGATATGACAGTTTAGATATCACTCTAAATTGCCAATACATATCCCAAACTCCTACTTTATCGTGCAGGCATTGTACTTTCCACCTCCAGGACTGAAGTCCGGCTAACCGGTTTCTCTGAATCTGCTCACACCCCAACAGCTCATCAGGTCCCAAAAACCATTTATTTCCATTAACTCCTCTCTAACATGCTCACACATGCCTGCTGCATGTCGAAGCCCCTTGCACACAAAACCTCTTTTTACCCTCACCCTCCATCCTTTCCTAGGATGACCCCTACCCATCCTCCCCTCCACTAGAGATTTATACACCCTCCAAGTTATCTTATTTTGCTCCATTCTCTCTAAATGACCAAACCACCTCAACAACCCCTCCTCAGCCCTCTGAATAATACTTTTTGTAACTCCACACCTCCTCCTAATTTCCACACTATGAATTCTCTGCATAATATTTACACCACACATTGCCCTTAAACATGACATCTCCACTGCCTCCAGCCGCCTCCTCGCTGCAACGTTTACAACCCATGCTTCACACTCATATAAGAGCGTTGGTACCACTATACTCTCGTACATTCCCTTCTTTGCCTCCATGTATAAATAATAATCTTAACATTGATAAATTAGCCTTATAAGTGCAAACGGAGGGGTTGGAAATATTTGCTGTTTGGAGGGACATTTAAACTGTTATGAGGATAACAAAAAGAATAGGTGACGAAAGATTGGATATCAGATTGGAGGGAGAGAGTATGGAGGAGGTGAATGTATTCAGATATTTGGGAGTGGATATGTCGGCGGATGGGTCTATGAAGGATGAGGTGAATCATAGAATTGATGAGGGGAAAAGGGTGAGTGGAGCACTTCGGAGTCTGTGGAGACAAAGAACCTTGTCCATGGAAGTAAAGAGGGGAATGTATGAGAGTATAGTTATACCAACGCTCTTATATGGGTGTGAAGCATGGGTGATGAATGTTGCAACGAGGAGAAGGCTGGAGGCAGTGGAGATGTCATGTCTGAGGTCAATGTGTGGTGTGAATATAATGCAGAGAATTCGGAGTTTGGAAATTAGGAGGAGGTGCGGGATTACCAAAACGATTGTTCAGAGAGCTGAGGAGGGGTTGTTGAGGTGGTTTGGACATGTAGAGAGAATGGAACGAGACAGAGTGACTTCGAGAGTGTATAAATCTGTAGTGGAGGGAAGGCGGGGTAGGGGTCGGCCTAGGAAAGGTTGGAGGGAGGGGGTAAAGGAAGTTTTGTGTGCGAGGGGCTTGGACTTCCAGCAAGCATGTGTGAGCGTATTTGATAGGAGTGAATGGAGGCATATGGTTTTTAATACTTGACGTGCTGTTGGAGTGTGAGCAAAGTAACATTTATGAAGGGATTCAGGGAAACCGGCAGGCCGGACTTGAGTTCTGGAGATGGGAAGTACAGTGCCGGCACTCTGAAGGAGGGGTGTTAATGTTGCAGTTTTATAACTGTAGTGTAAAGCACCCTTCTGGCAAGACAGTGATGGAGTGAATGATGATGAAAGTTTTTCTTTTTCGGGCCACCCTGCCTTGGTGGGAATCGGCCGATGTGTTAATAAAAAAAAAAATAATGTGTGTGCCTCTGGTAAGACATTGATAGTGTGAATGATGGTTAAAGTGTTTCTTTTTTGGGTCACCCTGCCTCAATGGTAGACGGCCAGTGGGTTAACAAGTCGGCCGTCTCCCACCGAGGCAGGGTGACCCAAAAAGAAAGAAAATCCCCAAAAAGAAAATACTTTCACCATCATTCAACACTTTCACCACACTCGTACATAATCACTGTCTTTGCAGAGGCGCTCAGATACGACAGCTGAGAATAGTCCCTCCCAGCTGTCACTATCCCAGACCCCTCCTTTAAAGTGCAGGCATTGTACTTCCCATTTCCAGGACTCAAGTCCAACTAAATCAATTAACTGGTTTCCCTGAATCCCTTCACAAAATGTTACCCTGCTCACACTCCAACAGCTCGTCAGGTCCCAAAAACCATTGGTCTCCATTCACTCCTATCTAACACGCTCACACATGCTTGCTGGAAGTCCAAGCCCCTCGCTCACAAAACCTCCTTTACCCCCTCCCTCCAACCTTTTCTAGGACAACCCCTACCCCGCCTTCCTTTCCCTACAGATTTATACACTCTCCAAGTCATTCTACTTTGATCCATTCTCTCTAAATGACCAAACCACCTCAACAACCCCTCTTCATCCCTCTGACAAATACTTTTAGTACCTCCACACCTCCTAATTTCCACATTCCGAATTTTGTGCATAATATTTACACCACACATTGCCCTTAAACAGGACATCTCCACTTCCTCCAGCCTCCTCCTCGATGCAGCATTTGCAACCCATGCTTCACACCCATATAAGAGTGTGGTACCACTATACTTTCGTACATTCCTTTCTTTGCCTCCATGGATAACGTTTTTTGTCTCCACAGATACCTCAACGCACCACTCGCCTTTTTTACTTCATCATTTCTATGGTTAACCTCATCCTTCATAAACCCATCCGCTGACACGTCAACTCCCAAATATCTGCCTCGGTGGGAGACGACCGACTTGTTGAAAAAAAAAAAAATTTACTTTTTCCATAATCCCTCTCTCCAATGTGATATCCAATTTTTCTTTATTTAAATCGTTTGATACCCTCATCACCTTACTCTTATCTATGTTCACTTTCAACTTTCTACCTTTACACACTCTCCCAAACTCGTCCACTAACCTTTGCAACTTTTCTTTAGAATCTCCCATAAGCACAGTATCATCAGTAAAAAGTAACTATGCCAACTCCCATTTTGCATTTAATTCCCCATAATTTAATCCCACCCCTCTCCCCAACACTCTAGCATTTACTTCTTTTACAAACCCATCTATAAATATATTAAACAACCATGGTGACATTACACATCCCTGTCTAAGACCTACTTTTACCGGGAAGTAATCTCCCTCTCTCCTACACACCCTAACCTGAGCCTCACTATCCTCATAAAAACTCTTACAGCCTTCAGTAACTTACTACCTATTCCATACACTTGCAACACATTACTTACTTTAAAATATTTTCATCCTTAGCTTATAGTGAGTGATGAATATATTTATTGTAATAAGTCTGAATAAATGAAGAATGGCTATATGTAATTGAAAACAGCTGCATTAGCGAAACGCTGTAAAGCAAAACGCTGTAAAGCGAACAAAGAGCTATAAAGCGGGGCCCACCTGTAATAGAATTATGTAGTATATTGCTTTAGGCTATGTTTTGTAAATACTGTCTATTCATTATTTGCTTTTTAACAAATTATCTTTTTTATAGGATATCATTTACAGTGGTACCTTAGCATATGAGCAGCTCCCAACTCAAACAATTATGTAAGTGTATCTATCTAAGTGCTTTTGTAAGTGTATTTTTGGGGGTCTGAAATGGATTAATCTAATTTACATTATTCCTTATGGGAACAAATTCGTTCAGTATCGGCACTTGAACAACCTTCTGGAACGAATTAAGCTTGTAACTAGAGGTACCACTGTATTTGGATCTTCATCTTTATTGGTGAACACTAATTAAAAAAAAATTTCTCCTCTCGCCAGTTGTTGACTGTGACCCCACGAGGCAACAGCTTATCTCTAGTGTACCGAGATGCTGAGACTCTGTGTTTCACCAAGCATATTAACAACACCGTGACCCAACTGGGGCAGCAAGAGAATACTTTCAACAGTTTTGCCTGTGTATTTTATGAGTGAGATGTTTTGATAGTGCAATTTAAACATTTTTTAAACCTGACTGAGCTCTAAAATGAGTCTTATGTAAATTTTTATAATTATGTAGGTCAGTTATACAGTACACTGTTTAATATATAAATACTGTATATACTTGAGTATAGGCCAAGTATTTAGGGAAGATGGAGGGAATATTTTGACGAACTTGTTAAATGTTGACAAAGATAGGAAAACTGTGATTCTGTTCATTGTGCAGGGAGGTATAACATCTTGTAGGAGTAAGGACGAGTTAAGACTAGATAATATTCAGTAATTTCTTTGTGCCACTCTCAGTCTGTTTAGCAGTGCAGCATTTGTACAACTCGGCTGCAACATTGGCTATTTCCCTTTATCATTACTATCAATATTTTATAAATTCTTTCACTTTATTCATTTTTTTTAACCCAACGGTTGTGTCTCAGCATAGCAGGTTGACCCAGAGAAAAAAACACATTCCTGCTATTTGTTGTTGTGCCACTACTACTACTACCACCACCACTTTTACTGTTACCACTACTACTACCGCCACTGCTACGACTACTATTACTACCATCTACTACTACTACTACTACTACTACTATCACCTACTGCTACCACTACTACTGCTACCACTACTACCACTAATACCATTACTACCACCACTACTACCACCACTACTACTACCACTCCTACTACCACTGCTACTACCGCTGCTACTACCGCTGCTACTACCACTGCTACTACCGCTGCTACTACCACTGCTACTACTGCTGCTACTACTGCTGCTACCACAACTACCGCCGTCGCCACTGCCGCCGCCGCTGCTGCTGCTGCTAATACCACCACTACTGCTACTATTACTTTCACTACCAGCATTATGGGGCAGTGAGTGTGCATTGTATAAAAAAATTCTAGCCTAAGCGGTGCATGATAGGAAAAACAAAACTGTATGGTTTAAAACAGCAAATTTGCTGTTTTTCAGATGATTTTATGATTTTATTGGCTGCTTCTTGGTATCATTTGATAGAATAGAAGACAGTATTGAAATAGAGATGATTTTGATTGTTTTAAAGACTGGAAACAGCTTCAAATTATGCTCAAATTAGTGGAAATATTAAATTTTTGCCAATATTCCTGAGTATGGGTAAGGCCTTCCTACAACCCCAGTCTGTTTTATGGTTTTTTAATAGGCCTGATTCAATTATTGGGATGCTGTTAACCATGACCAGTCTTTTCTGGCTATATGGTGCCTGAGCTGTGAGGAGGGGGGGAGATATGTTGCAGTTTGTGAACTGTAGTGTAGGCACGCCTCTGGCAAGACAGTGATTGTCATATAGGGGGGTAAGGAACGGACGGATAAATGGGGAATAAGGGAGTAAAGGGAGGGAGTACGTAGGAGAAGTGAGTCGAGTGACAGGAGCGGAGGTAATGTGAGGTCACTGGTGACTACACCATCACCTCTCATTACCACCACACTACTCACCCTCTCAGTACTTGAAATAAAATAAAGTATAAGAATAAAGAATAGTAAGAATAAAACTGGGACAGTGAATATTACTATTCCATTCAAACACAGTTTATTATTAAGTCCTTGTACCCCTGTGGTTTAGCGCTTCTATTTGATTATAATAATAAGTCCTTGTACAATAATATATTTGGGAACAGGAGAACACTATTGGGTTTAGATAAATGGGGATTGTACATAAGCAGTGAGACAAGGAATACAATTAACTGACAAAACAGAATATAACTTACAATATAGTTCAGAGGACAGTTCACCACAGGAACTCAGTCACACTAGCTACAGGTCCCAAGAACTACACAGCACGAGCTCGGCTCCAAGCTAGTACTCTGCCCAGTGTCTCCAACAGTCTCCTCCAGAGACTCCAGCAGCCTTCTCCAAGAGCTCTGCCAGAATCTCGTGCCCAGAGCTCTGCACACAGGTCAGAGCTCCGTCAGAATCTCCATCTTTAGCTGTTTCCTTGAGCTTATATGGTCCTTAAAGCACCCCTCCTTCCCCAAGGCATACACCACGTGTTAAGACCTGACGCCAGTGATGAACAAAAGACCTGAGACTTTAGCAGCGAGGCGTGGCTGACAGCTATTTGCCAAGGCAAGGTGTGTGACAGTTTACTGGTTAATTAGGTCTCCCTTTTGACCTCACAAGCACAGTGACCTACATCACATGATGGAGTGAGTGATGATGAAAGTGTTTTTTCTTTTTCGGGTCACCCTGCCCTGGTGGGAAACGGCCAATGTATACCCGAAGTATACCTGAAGAGGGTTTCGGGGATCAACGCCCCCGCAGCCCAGTCTGTGACCAGGCCTTGCCGTGGATCAGGGACTGATCAACCAGGCTGTTACTGCTGGCCACACATAAACTGACGTACAAATCACAGCCTGGCTGGTCAGATACTGACTTTAATAAAAAATAAACACATATTTTCCAAGAAATAGAGTAAATCTTCTATTTTTTTGTGAATAAGAATTCAAAATGGAAAGCAAGTGTAATATAGGAGAGGCCGGAGGATGTGACTAATGAAGAGAGGAAATGTTTTGCCGGGAATGGTTAAATTGATCATTTTTCTCTGAAAAGACAGTGATAGTGTGAGTGATGGTGGAAGTTTTTTTATTTTTTGGGGGGGTCACCCTGCCTCAGTGGGAGACAGCCGACATATTGAAAAAAGAATATTTTTAAGGTTTCAGGATTTATGTTTTCATTACTTTTTTTTTCAGTTTGATCTAGACCATTGACTGCATCAGAACTACTGGACACCTTTTTTAAAAGTCCCTCAAAACCTTGAGTAGATTTTAAAAAAATATGAATTATAGCCTCTCCTCACTTTGTCAGTTGTGTTACTGAATACTTGTGTAGTATACTTAGATAATCCCAGCTATGTTATAGATAGGCTCCCTAGCTAAGTGTGACATCATGAGCCCCTCACATGTGAGCTGCTAGTGAGAGGCATCCCTCAGACTTCCATGCTAGGCATAGACTAGACAAGGTTGGCTTCCTAAGAGTAGGCCGGTAAGCGAATTGGTCAATAAGCGAGTTGGTCGGTAAGCGAGTTGGTCGGTAAGCGAATTGGTCGTTAAGCGAATTGGTTGTTAAGTGAGGAGCATACTGTACTGGTAGTGGGTTTGTGTCAACCATCTTTAGATATATTTTTAATGTCACCTTTGCACCATTTATAACATTTCTAGTATATTTTTAAATGTTTATACAGTAGTGTACTGTATACAGCCTCTCCTCACTTAACGACAGAGATAGGGACCTGACACCCTGTCAGTAAATGAATTCGTTGCTAAATGAGGAGCATACTATAATGGTAGTGGATTTGTCAACCATCTTTAATATTGTTTTAATGTCACCTTTACACCATTTATAACATTTCTGGTATATTTTTAAATGTTTATACAGCAGTGTACTGTACGTATATTGTAATAAACAGAATTGAGGAAATAAGCTCTAATATACATAATTTAGGTATAAATACTGGTCAGAGAGCCCATCGTAAGTCCGAGGTGTTGGTAAACAAGTACGTCGCTAAGTGAGGAGAGGCTGTATTGTAATAAACTGAATAGAGGAATTTACCTCTAATATACATTACTTAGGTATGTATACTGGTCAGAGAGCTGGTCATAAGTCTGTGTGGTTGGTAAATGAATACTTCGCTAAGGGAGGGGAGGCTGTATTTGATAAAGTTAGAAGTGAACCCGTACGTGGTGCTGGGTTATACAGTGGACCCCTGGATTACGTTAAATTTTGAAAACTATACCTTTTTTCGTAAAAATATTGGTTCGGTATACGATGATCCACTCGGAATACGCTATTCGTCTTGGACGCGTACACATGCCCTCGGACAGCACAACGCTCCATCCAGAGTCAGTGTGCCATTGTTTACCAGCAAGTGACAGCCACCCATGCATTCATACCATACATTTTGTCATTATTCCATTGTTTTTAGTGCTTGCAACTGCTAAATAAGCCACCATGGGCCCAAAGAAAGCTCCTAGTGCCAACCCTTTGGTAAAGGGCTGAGATGGGAGAATGTCTTCTTAAGTGATTCAGTGATTCTACGATATGATACTAAAACAGCAGGAGTTGATAAAGGCTATAGTGCCAGCCAGCGATAAAGTGTAGCACTAACAGTGTAGCAAGTAAGTTAAGCCATTAATCTATAAAAAAATGACAACACAAAACTTAACTCCTCCAATGTTGTTGGAGTTATATAGGGCGACTGACAACGCTGCCATGTCTGGTGGCCATCTTTATTTAAGGCTTATCTTTCAGTGGCCCTCATACACCCAACAACAAACACAACAACACCAGTCCTCACATTCGTAATGACATTTTATTCATTCTAAAGTATGTCATGTTTCTATGTTATTAATATTGTTTATTATGTCATATTAGATGAATTGATAGATAAATAAGCCATAGAGTTTATATTAGTGTCATTTTGAAGGACTGTCTTGTCCTGTCCACAAACACACACCCCTGTCGCCGGCACAATTCCAAACATTCGCCAGAAACGGAACACTCTGGAACACTTTTTTGAGCAACAGGGGTCCAGTGACTCTCAAACTGGTCCTAGTGGCATTAAAAAACAAAGAAGGGAAGTAACCCAGGAAAAAGGACTTGGTACCTGAAGTCTTAATGGAAGGGGATTCCCCTTCCAAACACTAGCAACTACTCCTTCCTCTCCCCTCCTTCGATCTTCCACACATCAACACCTCTTCAATAAAAATAAGTGTCAAGTTATTACTGTTTTATGTACTTTATATCTCATTCTTTTCTGTGTAATTTAATGTGGAAACAATATTTATTTTAATACTTTTGGGTGTCTGAAACGGAATAATTGAATTTCCATTATTTCTTATGGGGAAAATAGATTCAGATTAAGTTATATTCGGTTTAAGTTAAGCCCTCTGGAACGGATTAATCACGTAATCCGGGGGTCCACTGTACTCAAAGTATATACGCTAGTGATATATGGAAGAACAGTTTTTATGCAATAAAATGTCAATAGATGATTTTCAATTTTTTTATAAGGATTTATTTTACAAATAATATCATATTTTTGTCCACAACATAGTGAGATTCTCTTTCTTGTTGGGCATCAAGAGACAGTGTTCTAGTATTTGATTTATGAGAAAACCAATGGTTTTGTAAATTTATAATTAGAATTTTCAAAAAATTAATTAGCTCTTTACCAGGTCTCGTATCAAATTTGAGAAACTGCAACATTTGCAACCTATATTCTGATAATACAGTGGTACCTCGAGTTACGATATTTTTTCGTTCGAGAATGCTGTTCAAGTGCCATTACCAAACGAATTTATCCCCATAAGGAATAATGTAAAATAGACTAGTCCTTTTACACCCCCAAAAATATACTTACAAAAGCATTTAAAAAAATAAACTTACATAAAAGGGCGATTTTGGGGACCATCGTAACTCGAGGTACCACTGTATAAGCAATTCTAAGACATATTTATTTGTGTTTATTTTTAAAGTTTATTTATTTTTGGGCCATAAAATGGCCTTTTTGGTGGAATCAAATATGAGGCCAATCCCAACAAAGGTGACAGAGTTGCATCAGATTTGATGCAAGTCCTGACAATGGTACATGTCTAAAAGAATCATAACAGCTACTAATAACTGATAATAAAAGGCATATATATATACATTTAAGGTTTATTAATAAACAACTGGGTTAAACCAAAGGCACAGTAACTTGATTTCAATAATTTTAACACATTTATAGTATTTGACATTATTCAAAAATTTCAAAAATGTTACAAAAATATGGATATGGCACCAAATGAGTATCCTTTCTGTATTTATTGTGACAAACATTTTTATCAGAGGTATTTATGCATCTTGTTTCTTATGGAATTCCACGAAACAATTTCTGGTTGAGTTTAGACATAGATTAATCTTGCAGAAGGAACAAGAATAGGACGAGTAGATCCTTTTGTCGTCGGTGTTGCAATGTTTACATTAAAGCCTCTTTGTAGAAACTGGCCAGTGAGGTACTGTTTCATCATATCTTGTATCCTCATGATTTCTTTTTCCATTGCGAATGAAATTTTCTTCAATTGAAGAAGACCGTGAAGTTGAACAACTTGGAGAGGATCTCATGCTCCTTGGGATTCCCTTGGTTGGCTTTCTTGCATAATGGGAGATGGAAAACCAGAAATCCTTGAGGTTCATGTGCTTCTCTTTCAGAGCAGCAGAGTCATGCCTATACAACAAGAAGCCATTGACACAACAAAGATCTATGACATATCCAAACTGCCTCATGTACCAGCATTTTGCTTTGAGTGGAGACTTGTAGAGGTGCACCAACATATCATTCTTATCTATGCCTCCCATATGGGCATTATAACTCTTTATGACTGAAGGACAGTCAATATCCACCTTTTGTTTGTTCTCCTTGCTGTACCTTCTAGTAGACAAATCTTCATGTTCATCTTCACTTGAAGAGGAAGCATCTTGCCGTGGTGGCTCATATTCATTTGCAGAATCCACTTCCTCATTACTGTCACTGTCATCACATAACTCTGGCACAATGTAATCCCTTTTTCTTTGAGCCCTTGATCCATAAAACATTTGTGTTTTAACTGAAATGAACAGAAAACACAAAATGAGCATCGAAATTGAGCAAATTTTATAAATTTACAAGGTAAAAGTACTCATATATCAATGTATTTGATTCAACATGCAATTGGTAGCTATTATTGACAAAGATGGCCTTATTGTTATTTGTTAATCCATGATATATGATACCTTCATTGGCAAATTTGTTATCACCATTGTCTTTTTTGGCCTCACGTATGATACAATCAGTGGCATGTGACATTATACTTGTCAGGCCGCACCTCATAAATGATACCAAAAATGTAATCAAAACTTCAAGTGCATTCATTTGTTACTTATAAATACCTCAGGCAATTCATTTGCATCTCAAAATGAGGTTAAAGCATTCAATAATGTACTAGAAACATATTCAGTAACTTACCGCCATTCTGGAGTGGTGTAAATTGGTGAAATATCAAGAGAGTCAGGTTGGAAATGCTCCTCCTTCAAGACTTCAGACAGTACTGAAGACTTCTGGAGCTCGCAGCCAATAGCAGTCGACAACACCCAAGTGACACCACATTCAAGCTCCGCCCAGAAGGCTTGTGATTGGTTGGAGTGAAATTTGAAGTCTCTGAGGATATGCTTTGTGCTCATGGCACCATAAAAACCATGCTTTTTCAGCCTCACATTTGATGCCGGTGTGGTATAGTGTTAAAAGCTGATGTATACTGGAATTCAGTTTATTCAAAATTATAAATACTGTATAAATTACCTCATGTTTAAGACTGATGAAATAAAAATTTTGTTTTGTGATACTTGTTTGCATTATCTACTTATAATAACTACAGTGGTACCCCGAGTTTTGAACAGCTCCCAACTAGAACAATTATGTAAGTGTATTATTGTAAGTGCTTTTGTAAGTGTATTTTTGGGGGTCTGAAATGGACTAATCTAATTTACATTATTCGTATGGGAACAAATTCGTTCGGAAATGGCACTTGAACAGCCTTCTGGAACGAATTATGGCCGAAACTCAGGGTACCACTGTATATGTAAGCAATAATAATAATATGGGAGTTCTCAATGACCTTTGCAATATTGTTGTCATTGCTGCTAGACGGTGCCAGTCATCTGTCAGTCAAGCCTGGCCCATGGCCGGTCTCCGAGAGTAGTTAAACTTTTGAAACTCTTAAAGGTATATCAAACTTTTCAAAGGTAAGTGTCAAAGAAGTGTGAGCACACTTGGTTAATCAAAATTTACCAGATGTTAAAATTAGTTTCAAAAATGGTTAGGACTCGTATTCGCCTATACAGTGGACCCTCGGTTTTTGTACAGCTCCCAACTCGAAGAATTATGTAAGTGTATTTTTGGGGGTCTGAAACAACTAATCTAATTTACATTCTGAAACGACTAATCTAATTTACATTCGTCCTTATGGGAACAAATTCGTTCGGTAACGGCACTCGAACAGCATTCTGGAAAGAATTATCGACGAAAACCGAGGGTCCACTGTATTTTAAAATATTTATGAATATCTTCCATATTGTGCTTTGAATTCCCAAACCTTCATTTACAGTTCACTACTTAAACTTGATTCCATGGTAATTCTCACTACTAGATTTCACAGGAGAAGAGAGTTTGGGAGAGAAGTCCATTCAGCTTGTGAGAACGCTGAGTTCCCGAAATCGGAAGGGCAGCCAAGGTGAGAGTATGAGCTGCGAATAGGGAAAATTCCTGAGCCGAGAAATTGAGGGTCACAGAATGTGACAGAATCCTTCCTTCATAAACTCTGCATTCTCACATGCTGAACCGACTTTTTTTTCCCCCTAAACTGAGAAAAGGAGGAACAATAACACTTTTCTTGACAGAGGAAGCATGGTAAGAAAAGTGAATGTACATACCACTGTGTTTGTCATAGACAAAAAAGAAAAGCCTGTAGCCGAGTGATGGACACGCATATCAAGGAGAGGAAACGGTTAGATTTCCATTCAACTTTGAACTTGATGGAAGGAGCAGGATTGTTAAGGGCATCAAGAAATGGTTGGAAGAGACAAATCCTCTTGCCAAACAGCAAAAACATTGTCTACCTGATCATGGACCGGGCCACGGGGGCGTTGACCCCCGAAACACCCACCAGGTATACGCCAGGTATACATAGCAAAGCCAGAGAGGAGACCGCACCCCAAAAGTAAGGAGTAAAATAGTTTCAAAATGCTCCTTGTTAAGGTTAGCAAGAACGGGGTAAAGGAGAGACCATAGCAACAAAAAGGTTTGGAATAAAATTTACCTTAGGTTAGGTTACCTTAGGTTATGTTAGGTTACCTTCCCTTAGGTTAGGTTAGGTTACCTTCCCTTAGGTTAGGTTAGGTTACCTTCCCTTAGGTTAGGTTAGGTTACCTTCCCTTAGGTTAGGTTACCTTCCCATAGGTTAGGTTAGGTTACCTTCCCATAGGTTAGGTTAGGTTACCTTTCCATAGGTTAGGTTAGATTAGGTTACCTTAGGTTAGGTTACCTTTGGTTAGATTAGGTTACCTTAGGTTAGGTTACCTTAGGTTAGGTTACCTTAGGTTAGGTTACCTTTGGTTAGATTAGATTAAATTAGGTTAGGTTAGATACCACTGCCGATGCTGAAGCTGCTCTTTCCTCAGGAGGCACCTTGATGCCAGTGAGGGGCTCTTGATATGAGGAATTGGAGCTGTGCTCTCCTTCCATAGATCAAACTAGAATACCACTCCCACAGGTACTGTAACTACTATGAGATATGCCAGTGAGGGGGTCTTGATCCAAGGAACTGGAATCACACTTCATTCTAACCTGATTACTGTACAGTGGACCTTCGGTTTTCGCCGAAAATTCTTTCCAGAATGCTGTTCGAGTGCAGTTACCGAACGAATGTGTTCCCATAAGGATAAATGTAAATTGGATTAGTCATTTCAGACCCCCAAAACTACACTTACAGAAGCAATTACGAAAATACACTTACATAATTGTTCGAGTTTGGAGATGAACGAAAACCGAGGGTCCACTGTACTTCCCATACAACAGATACTGTACGACCCCTATGGGTTTAGTGTTCCCCACGACTAATAATAATGACCCCTTCAAGTCTGGTTTGTCCATTATATCCCTTGATGCTGGTAAAGGGTTCTTGATCTAACGAATTTGAGCTGCTGTCCCCAAGGATTGAATTTGAATGCCTCCCATTTCCCCAGGCACTTTGATCCCTATGGGTTTAGTGCTCTCCCATAAATTTGCTCATCTTTTTGTTGTTTCCTTCCTGTAATTTGTTCTTACCTCTAATTTCTGGTTAGCACTTTCTTATGAATACATATACTAATAATAAAATAATAATATACAGTGGACCCCCGGTTTACGTTCACCTCCAAACGCAAACAATTATGTAAGTGTATTTTCGTAAGTGCTTTTGTAAGTGTATTTTTGGGGGTCTGAAATGACTAATCTAATTTACATTTGCCCTTATGGGAAAAAATTCGTTCGGTAACGGCACTCAAACAGCATTCTGGAATGAATTTTCAACATAAACCGTGGGTCCACTGTAATACTGCTTCAGCTACATTATTGATAATAATAATATACACAGACTTTGCAAAAGCCTTTGACAAGTGTGACCATGGTGTAATAGCACACAAAATGCGTGATAAAGGAATAACAGGAAAAGTTGGCGGATGGATCTATAATTTCCTAACAAATAGAACACAGAGTAATAGTAAACAGAGTAAAGTCTGAGGCGGCTACAGTGAAAAGCTCTGTTCCACAAGGCACAGTACCCACTCCCATCTTGTTCCTCATCCTCATATCAGACATAGACAGGGATATAAACCACAGTGCCGTGTCTTCCTTTGCAGATGACACCCGAATCTGCATGACAGTGTCCATCATTGAAGACACTGCAAGACTCCAAGCAGACATCAACCAAATCTTTAAATGGGCTGCAGAAAACAATATGAAGTTCAACGATGAGAAATTTCAATTACTCAGATATGGAAAACGTGAGGAAATTAAAATTTCATCGGAGTATAAAACAAATTCCAATTACACAATAGAGCGAAAAACTAATGTCAAAGACCTGGGAGTGATCATGTCAGAGGATCTCACCTTCAAGGACCATAACACTGTAGCAATCGCATCTACTAGAAAAATGACAGGATGGATAATGAGAACCTTCAAAACCAGAGATGCCAAGCCCATGATGACACTTTTCAGGTCGCATGTTCTATCTAGACTGGAATATTGCTGCACACTAACTGCACCTTTCAAGGCAGGTGAAATTGCTGAACTAGAAAATGTGCAGAGAACCTTCACAGCATGCATAATTGCGATAAACCACCTCAATTACTGGGAACGCTTGAAGTTTCTAAACCTGTACTCCCTAGAACGCAGGCGGGAGAGATACATTATTATATACACTTGGAAAGTCCTAGAGGGATTAGTACCAAACTTGCACACGAGAGTCACTCCCTACGAAAGCAAAAGACTCGACAGACGATGCAACATCCCCCCAATGAAAAGCAGGGGTGCCACTAGCACGATGAGAGACAACACAATAAGTGTCAGGGGCCCAAGACTGTTCAACTGCCTCCCAGCGTACATAAGGGAGATTACCAATAGACCCCTAGCTATCTTCAAACAGGCACCTAAAGGCAGTACCTGACCAGCCGGGCTGTGGTTCGTACATTGAACTGCGTGCGGCCAGCAGTAAAAGCCTGGTTGATCAGGCTCTGATCCACCATGTAGCCTGGTCACAGACCGGGCCGCGGGGGCGTTGACCCCCGGAACTCTCGCTAGGTAAACCAGTACATGTACAAGGTATACAGACCATAGCTGACATCAATGACATACTACTACAGTGGACCCCCGGTTTACGTTAGGCTCCAAACTCGAACAATTATATAAGTGTATTTTTGTAAGTGCTTTTGTAAGTGTATTTTTGGGAACAAATTCATTCGGTAACAGCACTTGAACAGCATTCTGGAACGAAATAATGACGTAATCCGGGGGTCCACTGTATATAGAAAGCTGCTTGTTATGCTGAGCATTTCCCACAAATTAGGTCAGTTTTGTCCCAGGATGCCACCCATACCAGTCCACTATTTTACTGATGGGTGAACAGGGATAGCGGGTGTCTTACGGAAACACGTCCTAATGTTTTCCAGTCGTACTGCGGATCGATCCCCAGACCTCAGTGTGTGAGCTAGCAGTTGGGTTGGCGCTCTCTTCAACAAGAAGATGAAGAGAAGCTGAATCAGGTAAATGCTTGCTTGCTAATTTTTACACATATTTCCACTGTTTCCGATTATAATGTTAGGTAAGGTTTGTCAGGAAATAGGAGAAGTGTTTCCTGATGTGGGTATAAGTCCTATGATGACCCACAGCTGGAGCTTTTGGTCATCTGACTGAGGCCTTCCACTGGCTTACCAATCCACTCTTTAAAAATTAAGGTTATGATTATAACCATTATCATTATAATTACGTTGTATAATAGTGCCAACAGTTATATTGGTGTGAGGCATGAGGAGGAGGCTGGAGACGTGGAAATGTTAAGGCAATGTACGTGTACACACACAACCCGCACATATAAAAAGAGAGGAGCATACAACTACGTTTCGGCCCGACTTGGACCATTTACAAAGTCACACTAACACACAGAACAGGTGGAAGGGGTATTTATAGGCAGGCAGACAGGGGGAGGGTACAAGAATGTGGGGTAATAATGGAGGTAGTAGTGGTAGTAGTAGTAGTGGAGACAGTCATATTCTAGGAAAGGAGCACTGCAAAGAAGCTGGCGGCCCGCATGAGTTGGACGAGAACACAGAGGGAGGAAAGGACGAATAAAATAAAGAAGGACAAATACAAGGCAAAAGAAAAGAAAGAAAAGAAAACCCATAGGAGAAAAAAAAAAAAGGAGAAGGGGGGAGATGAAAGGGGAAGGAATCAGGTTAAGTCACGAGTGTTCTGAAGTTTGGAGCATTTAACAATGTAATGGGAGAGGAAAGCATCAACAGAGACAAAGCCAGGGCTAAGATTCATACAGGGAAAGTTGTGTATAAGGGAGGATTCAACCAGGCGGCGACTATGAAATTTGGACCTAGGGTAGACAGTTTTAGCAGAAGACCAATCAATAGGATGACTGTGATCTCTGACATGACAGAAAAGAGCATTATTAGTGTCAGCAAGCCTAACACTATTTTTGTGCTCCTTGAGTCTGTCAGAAAGAGATCGGCCAGTTTCTCCGAAGTACTGAAGAGGACAGGAGGAGCAAGAAATAGAGTAGACACCAGGAGAATCTGTAGAGGGAGGGGAGGTATGAACTAGATTAGTGCGAAGAGTGTTAGTCTGACGAAAGGTAAGTTTGATGTCTAAGGAACGGAGAGAGTTGCTGAGATTAGAGAGACCAGAGATGTAGGGAAGGCAGAGGACTGGAGAGTTCCCAGGAGTAGAGGGTTTAGGAGAGAAGAAAGTCCGTTTGGCACGAGAGAAAGCAGAGTCTATGAAATGGGAAGGGTAGCCAAGGCAGGAAAATGAATTATGAAGATTGGAAATTTCTGCTTCAAGGAACAGAGGATCACAAATGCGGAGAGCACGGAGAAAGAGGGAGATAAGAACACTTTTCTTGACAGAGGAGACATGATAAGAGAAGTAGTGAATGTTACATCTCACTGTGCATAGGCTTGCGGTACACGGAGAAGGCAAAACCTGTAACTGAGCGGTGGACATGAACATCAAGGAAAGGAAGCATAGATTCCCAATCAGCTTTAAACTTAATGGAAGGGGCAAGATTATTAAGAGCATCAAGAAAAGGTTGGAAGAGACTTAAGTCATGAGGCCAAAGAGCAAAGATGTCATCTACATAGCGGAGCCAGAGTGAAGGACGTACATCAATAGTGGGAAGAAGGACAGTCTCGAAGTATTCCATGTAAAGATTAGCAAGAACAGGAGATAGAGGAGAGCCCATAGCGACACCAAAGGTTTGAGAATAATATTTACCTTGAAAAGAAAAGGAATTAGAGACCACACAAAGGCGGATAAGATCAAGAAAGACATCAGTAGGTATAGGGAGATGAAGTAACCCTTCATTGGCCTTCTCTCCGAGAAAATTAAGAACATCATCCAGAGGGACATTAGGTCGGGAGAGAGCGAACCCGTTCGATGAAGTCTTGAGAGTGACGAAGGTGGGCAGGAGAAAAAGTACCAAGAAAGGGAGTGAGGGTTTTGGCTAGCCAGGAAGCAAGAGAATAAGAGAGAGAACCTCTAGAAGATATGATGGGACACAGAGGAATATCAGGTTTGTGAGTTTTGGGAAGGCCATAGAAATAGGGCAGAGAGGGACAGATGACACGAAAACGTTGAACAAGGTCAAAGTCAGAAGGACAGAGATCGGAGAGAGTCTTAAGTTTCTTGTTGAAAGTTCTCTTGATGCGATCAAGTCGGGCCGAAACGTCGTCGTAAGCTCCTCTCTTTTTATATGTGCGGGTTGTGTGTGTATTGTTCCAGTCACGGTATTGTGCCTTTTTTGTTATTTAATGTACGTGTAGTGTGTGAATAATATACAGAGAATGTGGATTAGGTGTGTGCTTACCCAAAGTATAATTCAGAGGGAAGAGGAGGAGTTGAGATGGTTTGGGCATTTAAAGAGGGTGGAGCACATATAAATCTTTGGGTTGGGGTCATCCCAGAAATGGTTGGAGGGAGGGGGTAAAGGAGGTTTTGAGAGCTAAGGGCTTGAACATCCAACAGGCTTGTGTGTACTAACCTATATGTGATTGCAGGGGTCAAGTCAGCTCCTAGACCTGCCTCTTCACTGGTCGCTACTAGGTCCACTGTCTCCTGCCTTCCAGAGCCTTATCATACTACTTTTTAAAGCTATGTATGGATCCTGCCTCTACCACTTCACTCTCCAGATTGTTCCACTTCCTGACAACTCTAAGGCTGAAAAAATATTTCCTAACATCCCTATGACATCTAAGATTTCAACTTCCAGCTGTGCCCTCTTATTCCTATTTCCCATCTCAGAAACATTCTGTTCCTTTTC
Source organism: Cherax destructor (assembly GCA_009830355.1). Classification (NCBI taxonomy): domain Eukaryota; kingdom Metazoa; phylum Arthropoda; class Malacostraca; order Decapoda; family Parastacidae; genus Cherax; species Cherax destructor. The sequence continues at coordinate 56,503 of WNWK01012127.1, forward strand.
ACCCTGTCAATTCTTTTCAGTATTTTATATGTCGTTGCCATGTCCACCGTATCCCTCCTATCCTCCAGTGTAGTCAGGTTGATTTCCCTTAACCTCTCCTTGTAGGACATACCCCTTAGCTATGGGACTAGTCTTGATGCAAACCTTTGCACTGTTTCCAATTTCTTGACATACTTGACCAGGTGTGGGTTCCACACTAGTGCTGCGTACTCCAATATGAGCCTCATAAGGTAGATCAAGAGTGAGTGGAGGCAAGTGATCCCCAAGACATGATGTTCTGTTGGAATGCAAGCCAGGTAACAAGATTCAGTCATTTTGTGTAACATTATTCAGGTCATTACTTATACTTGTACCTCACTTTTTGTTTTATTATGTACAAGCAGGCCATGTTTATACAGCAGGTTAAGTTCTGGGCTACTGGTGAGCCCTGCTTATATATGAGGTTAGGCTCTGGGCTAATGAAGGGTCCTGCTTATACATGAGGTTAGGTTCTGGGCTAATGTAGGGTCCTGCTTATACAGCAGGTTAGGTTCTGGGCTACTGTAGGGTCCTTATACAGCAGGTTAGGTTCTGGGCTACTGTAGGGTCCTGCTTATACAGCAGGTTAGGTTATGGGCTACTGTAGGGTCCTGCTTATACAGCAGGTTAGGTTGTGGGCTACTGTAGAGGCAGGTTAGGTTCTGGGCTACTGTTGGGCCCCACTTATACAGCAGATTAGGTTCTGGGCTACTGTAGGGCCCCATTTATACAGCAGGTTAGGTTTGGGCTACTGTAAGGCCCCACTTATACAGCATGTTAGGTTCTGGGCTACTGTAGGGCCCCACTTATACAGCAGGTTAGGTTCTGGGATACTGTAGGGCCCCACTTATACAGAAGGTTAGGCTCTGGGCTACTGTAGGACCCCGCTTTTACAGCAGGTTAGGTTCTGGGCTACTCGGCCCCACTTATGCAGCAGGTTAGGTTCTGGGCTACTGCAATAAAGCAAAAATCACTGTAAAGTGAAACAAAGCCTTTTTTCACTTTCAAATGCATAAAAAAGCCTGATAACATGTTTACACTATCATATATTAAGTGAGCAATAGAGCTAGGCTAAGAAAATGCATATACAGTTCACACATTACTTTAAAATATTTTTATTTTAGCTTATTGTGAGTGGTAAATATATTTATTTTAGGAAGTTTGAATAAATAAAGAATGGCTATACAGTGGACCCTCGGTTTTCGTCGATAATTCGTGTCAGAATGCTGTTCGAGTGCCGTTACCGAACGAATTTGTTCCCATAAGGACGAATGTAAATTAGATTAGTCGTTTCAGACCCCCAAAAATACACGAAAACTGAGGGTCCACTGTAATTGAAAACTGTGGTATTAGTGAAACACTATAAAGCGAAGCGCTGTAAAATGAAACAAACTAAAAGTGCTGTAAAGTGAAGCATTAAAGGGCAATGCTGTGAAGTGAAGCACTGTAAATTGGGCAACCCTGTACCCTGTGTATGTTTCAAATGATGACGGTCCCGGGATCAAATTATGTCCTAGAGTTTGTTCACGTCTCTCGAAACCATAACCCTTATGGGTTTAGTGCCCCTCCATGAATGTAGCAATAAAATTATTGCTAAAAATATACTATGGGTATTTAGCTGCAGGGATACCAAGCCCATGTTGACACTTTTCAGGTCGCTTGTTCTATCTAGGCTGGAATATTGCTGCACACTAACTGCACCTTTCAAGGCAGGTGAAATTGCTGTCCTAGAAAATGTGCAGAGAACCTTCACGGCACGCATAACTGCGATAAACCACCTCAATTACTGGGAAACACTTGAAGTTCCTAAACCTGTACTCCCTAGAAATGCAGGCGGGAGAGATACATTATTATATACACGTGGAAAATTCTCGAGGGATTTGTACCAAACTTGCACACGAGAGTCACTCTCTACAAAAGCAAAAGACTCAGCAGGCGATGTAACATCCCCCCAATGAAAAGCAGGGGTGCCACTAGCACGTTGAGAGACAACACAATAAGTGTCAGGGGCCCAAGACTGTTCAACTGTCTCCCAGCAAACATCAGGGGGATTACCAACAAACCCCTGGCTGTCTTCAAGCAGGCACTGGACAGGCACCTAAAGTCGGTACCTGACCAGCCAGGCTGTGGTTCGTACGTTGGACTCAGTGCGGCCAGCAGTAACAGCCTGGTTGATCAGGCTCTGATCCAACATGAGGCCTGGTCACAGACCGGGCCGCAGGGGCGTTGACCCCTGGAACTCTCTCCAGGTATACTCCAGGTAAAGCCATTATACTAATTTCCTGTGCTGTATGACCCTTGTATGTTTAGTGCTTCATATTGATTATAATAATTCTAGTCAACTAACTGCAGGCCAGGTTGTAGCTCCTGACACCAGTCGCTCTGAGCCTTTATATTGATACTGTTTAAATTTCAGTGATTACCGAGTCATATCTTGCTACCCCTTATGTTAATTTACGACAAATATTGCGGGTCCAGGAGCTGCGAATCAATCTCTGCACTTATATATACAGGATTACAAAATATGTGGAAGCTCTCAATTCAAGTTGTAGTTCAGCTCCTGGACCTCCTCAGTTGCTAGTCTGGAAGCCAAGATGCAGTGGGCGTTCCATCTCTGGATGGAGGTGCTGGAAGAGTCTGGTGGTTTCCATGAACTGGAATCCTGCTCCTTGAGGAACCAAGCTCCTTGAGGAACCAAGCTCCTTGAGGAACCCTGCTCCTTGAGGGAACCCTGCTCCTTGAGGAACCAAGCTCCTTGAGGAACCAAGCTCCTTGAGGAACCCTGCTCCTTGAGGGAACCCTGCTCCTTGAGGGAACCCTACTCCTTGAGGGAACCCTGCTCCTTGAGGAACTCTGCTCCTTGAGGGAACCCTGCTCCTTGAGGGAACCCTGCTCCTTGAGGGAACCCTACTCCTTGAGGGACCAAGCTCCTTGAGGAACCAAGCTCCTTGAGGAACCAAGCTCCTTGAGGGAACCCTGCTCCTTGAGGGAACCCTACTCCTTGAGGGAACCCTGCTCCTTGAGGGAACCCTGCTCCTTGAGGGAACCCTGCTCCTTGAGGGAACCCTACTCCTTGAGGGAACCCTGCTCCTTGAGGGAACCCTACTCCTTGAGGAACCCTGCTCCTTGAGGAACCAAGCTCCTTGAGGAACCCTGCTCCTTGAGGGAACCCTGCTGCTTGAGGGAACCCTGCTCCTTGAGGGAACCCTGCTCCTTGAGGGAACCCTACTCCTTGAGGAACCCTGCTCCTTGAGGGAACTCTGCTCCTTGAGGAACCCTGCTCCTTGAGGGAACTCTGCTCCTTGAGGAACCCTGCTCCTTGAGGAACCAAGCTCCTTGAGGAACCCTGCTCCTTGAGGGAACCCTGCTCCTTGAGGGAACCCTGCTTCTTGAAGAAACCCTGCTCCTTGAGGGAACCCTGCTCCTTGAAGAAACCCTGCTCCTTGAGGGAACCCTGCTCCTTGAGGGAACCCTGCTCCTTGAAGAAACCCTGCTCCTTGAGGGAACCCTGCAGCTCCAGGGAACCCATGGCTTGTTTTATCCACGATACAAGGGTTTCTGTTGCTACTGGACGAAAGTGTTACTTGTGGAGTAAATTCCTGAGAATATGACGTTCCCTATGATCAGTAGCACCTCCCTGCTGACCACCATTAATATTCCCTATGATCAGTAGCACCTCCCTGCTGACCACCATTAATATTCCCTATGATCAGTAGCACCTCCCTGCTGACCACCATTAATATTCCCTATGATAAGTAGCACCTCCCTGCTGACCACCATTAATATTCCCTATGATCAGTAGCACCTCCCTGCTGACCACCATTAATATTCCCTATGATCAGTAGCACCTCCCTGCTGACCACCATTAATATTCCCTATGATCAGCAGCACCTCCCTGCTGACCATTAATATTCCCTATGATCAGCAGCACTTCCCTGCTGACCATTAATATTCCCTATGATCAGCAGCACCTCCCTGCTGACTACCATTAATATTCCCTATGATCAGCAGCACCTCCCTACTGACCATTAATATTCCCTATGATCAGCAGCACCTCCCTGCTGACTACCATTAATATTCCCTATGATCAGCAGCACTTCCCTGCTGACCACCATTAATATTCCCTATGATCAGGAGCACTTCCCTGCTGACCACCATTAATATTCCCTATGATTAGCAGCACTTCCCTGCTGACCACCATTAATATTCCCTATGATCAGCAGCACTTCCCTGCTGACCACCATTAATATTCCCTATGATCAGAAGCACTTCCCTGCTGACCACCATTAATATGCCCTATGATGAAGGAATAACAGGAAAAGTTGGTAGATGGATCTATAATTTCCTAACATGTAGAACACAAAGAGTAGTAGTCAACAGAGTAAAGTCTGAGGCAGCTACTGTGAAAAGCTCTGTTCCACAAGGCACAGTACTTGCTCCCATCCTATTCCTCATCCTCATATCAGATATTGACAGGGATATAAGCCACAGTGCTGTGTCTTCCTTTGCAGATGACACCCGAATCTGTATGACAGTGTCCACCGTTGAAGACACGGCTAGACTCCAAGCAGACATAAACCAAATCTTTAAATGGGCTCCTC